>JASGXE010008711.1:0-27534 GCA_030068105.1 Sinentomon sp. SZTP_YWyxl
TTACAATTTGGGCCAAATGCGATACTAAGAATGATGAGCAATGCGATATCTATTTTATCCTTGCAGCGTTGCAGCAGACAACTCCTGGACTTTCAAAAAATGGTAGACCCTCAAAAACAACTGCAATCGAAATTCCTGCCACACACTCTCCTAAAAATGGACATTTCAGTTGGAAAAAGTTCCACAGCCCGGTGTGAAAACATGAGCATGCCCGGATGGCCTTCTTTTTTTTGTGGAATTTTGGTTCATTGCCCCTCACGAGCTCGAGCACGAGCTGCAAGGACGATGGAACAAGATCCCCAATTTAATTCAAATAGACTTTTGAAAAATAATGGGATGTAACTACCTATCTGATGACATCTCTTTCGATTTGTATCCCCCACACGAGTAGAGTTAAAAACTCACAGCAAAAGAGGAAATTCTCATTGAAATTTAAAAATCATAACGGAATACAAAGCTAGCCAAGGACAGGTGGAGACTGAAGCAGATACCAAACGTCAAATCGTGAACCAACATATGTTAAATCCGAACAAGCTGCAGATTTACTAAGCATCTCGAAATTTTAATCTCTAAACTGTCTTTGCATCAGCACCATTGTTTGCAGAGAAGGCATTTTTTTCCTATTTTTGGCGGGAACCTTTTTTAGAAGCGACATTCAAGCAAAGGTGTGAGAAAGAAAGCACTGATTTTTCCGTCTTCGTTTTGAAGACTGAACATTCAATTTTGGTTTTCTGGGGCAAAACACGGTGTTTAGATGGAAATCGAACTTGACAATAAAACTAAAAGATTTTTTTATGAGCTTGAGCTAAGGTCATAGAGAAAAAAAAACAACCAGCCCTAATGATAATGAAAGCTTGATTGTGCCTTGAGTTTCGAACTGAAACTCCTCTATGGCTCCTCTATGGCTATTAATTATAGCCCCTCCATTAAACACTGGGCTCCTTCATGGTGGGCTGATCGATCAGTTTTTCACTCATCTGTGGATAGAATCTAAATCTACCGATAAATTACAAATTTTCACAAAACACTTGGGCAAAGTTTTGGAATCTCGTGTAAGATATGTACTTCATCCAAGCTTCACAATGTTGCCTATACGGAGCCATTCTGAATACGCGGGCCATCGGCGAGTTTTTCAGACTTTTGAAAGCACGGCGCAATGTAATTCCCCATTTCTCATGCGCCGCAAAACACATTACATGAAGGAATGCATTTAACAGCGCTTACTAGATGGGGAATAACATTGCCCCGTGCTTCAAAAGTCTGACAAAAATCTCCTATGGCCCACGTATTTTGAATGTCTGACTATAATCCGCCAAACCATTCCACATCGCATCCAGTCAGCAACTTCGGGTGCATTCTTAAAAATCCAGAGATGCGCGAATCAACGCGTGAAACTCGTTACATATGAAATATAGCGTTGTCACTGCACCATGGGATCACGTTTCATTCGACCTGAGCTGAAGACCTTGTTTGTAAATCGTTGTTTGCAGAAGAGACAAAAATCAAAAATGCCTGCGCTTTATTTCTTACGCCTAACTATTTCAAGCGCTATGCAATACGCATTTTACGTTTTAATGTGTGTTGCATAGCAGTTTGTTTTCAGGAGCAACAAAATGCATCATTTTCACAAAACCAACATGACCGAATGAATCGGCGGTCAAATTGTGCCTGTTTCTCGGTCCAGATGAAGAAAAGTCTTGGTGATGGAATCCTGAGAGAAACGGAAACAACTGTATCAGCTGCTCTTTTATTCGTGTCATAAACGACAAGCAAGTGAAAGCCAAAACAGTAACAGAAATAACAATGGAGGGAGTTCTCCGCACCGAAAAAGTAAGGCACTTGTCATGCTCATTGCTCTCCGAAGCACATTCCGGCAAAATTATGTGAACAAACGCAATCGATGACAGCATTCGGGGGTTTCAAACAGTTTGAAATGTGATGCGGCAAGTACTTTCCGTGAGTTAATATTGAGCTCTCGAGACGTATGCTGCCTCACCAGTCGATTTCAACTGTAATGATAACGGTAATGGCAATACGAGTTCAATTGTCAAAACCATGTCATTTGTCCACTTCAATTTTAGAGGATAATTGTGGATGATAGCCCAATCGAGAAAGGTCAAAATTGACGAATCGAAAAAACGGTGAAATGAAATGATAAGAACAAAGGTCAAAAAATGGTGACTCACATTCTCTGTCTCCAGCATTTTTATTTAATTGCTCGCCTGGATCATTTCAGAAATTTTTAATTTTTTTTATCAATGTTTTCGATTTGCGCATAACTCCCATAGCGCGAAATGGAAAGATTTGGGAAAACACAGGGAGCGGTGTTACGTCTTATCGAAAAAATGTTTAATCTTTTTTTAGACAACGATTATTTTCAGTAATAATAGGTACCTACCTGCGAAATGATGTGGGGTTTCATATTGAATAAAATGAAATTATTTAAATCAAATAGCAATTCGATCTAACTTTACAATCCAGACCTTTTTGTCAAGAGACGGGTATTTATCTTTCCAAAGTCGCAACAGAAAAGCTTGACTTGCCGAGAGCTGTTGGACCTTCTACATGGGGATGTCTGCTGATCCTGCCCTTCTACCATCGTTGGCAGCGGGAATACACCTTTAGGACGACATTCTTTACTGATTTCGATTTGACGGGTTAGTTGGATTCAATCGGATAGCGGCTCACCCAGGATTATAATATCACACCGGTGCCATCAGTTCACGGTCAGCTTAACTGCGCAATAGAATAGAAATTGCTGCTGGTTCAATCCACTGCGTTTTTTCGAATTGCCTGCTGATTTGTATAACGTTTTGTCATTTTTATGCTTGACTTTAATGAAAATGAGACAACTATTTGCAGCTCATTTCACTTGAAGATATGAGCTGAGAATGCTCACAAGTGTTGCTTGGAGGGTAACCAGAGTTCCTGCAACAATGAAAAGCCGATAGAGAACTGAGGATTCGGCACAGAAATCAAAGTTTCGCTGAATGTATGAATGGAAAGGTGATAAGCATTCTCAGTTTATATCTTCAAATGGAATGAGGTGTAATTTGGTAATTTGTCGATCAAGAAAAAAATCGTGAAAGTTCAAACCATTCAATGTTCTTTCGGTGTTCTCTGCCTCGACCGCCCTCACTGCAGAGAATATTTGCCATCTCATTCCATGCCTGATCTCTTCCAAAATAGATCAGGAATATAAATTCAGCTTATTGCAGACCCAACTGTCGGAAAAAGCCTCGGGTGGTGGTGGAGGGAAAAAAGCCGGAAAACAGATCGAAGTTTACAGTCTTACCTTATTTCTCGGTGGCCCAAATTAACCAGAAAAAGCACAAACCACATCCTCCTGAGGGAGAGTTTATCAAAACCATTATTTTAAGCACGGTCATCCATCTGTTCGCAACGGAATTGCGGTTGCAGCTCTGCCTGCCCGCGTATATCTGTTAATCGCAGGGAATTTTGTCATGTCAAATAATCAGGGGTGGTAGGCCTACATTCATTGGCGTCCCGAACGTTCAAAAGGCCGGGGTGACCAATTAAAAAAATGAATTGGTTTTTGCTGTGTCACTCGAGTCATTTTTCCACTGAATTTTGGGGACCTGCGACCCCTGTTTAAAGCAACTTGAAAAATATCAACTGCCACATTGACCTGGAACTTTGTGACCGCTGTGCTACGGAATGGAACTGGGCAAAGATTTACGCGGACCAAAAGAAGCTGCAGGTCCGAGGTAAGGTGTCCCGAATCTGCCTGGCTATTTTGTCTTTGTTTGCTGTCGCACTTATTACCAGTTACGAAACTCAAACAAAATTACTTGACTTGGCATTTTGCATGTCTTGCACCTTAAGCCGAGGAGAGATTGCAGTCGAGATCAGGGAATTGCCAGGAACGGATCGAATGGACAACCGTGCAACAAGTGTTTCTGATCAACTGGCACTGAAGAAAATGTGAATTGACATTCGCATTCTATGCTAGTAGAGGAGCAGGATTCCTAAAAAAACAACAACGCATAATAGAAAACATGAAATAAACTTTAAATTTTAATTGTGAACACAATTTAATTTTAATTGTGTTTATATATAACGGAAACACTTTTTTATAAAAACATTTGTGATATTGTCAAGTGATATTTTACAACCCATGGTTACTGAAATTAACAATCCGACCTTACAACAAAACATAGTAGAGGTCAATTTAATAGCCAATAGTGGGGCAAAAGCATCAGAAGCATCAAGCATCAGGATAAGATATGCCGATTGCGGTGAAGTGATGAATCATATCACACAGCCGGGCAGTGGCACTTTGCATTCTGAAATTGCAGGCGCTGTACCTCGTCCACGAGGCAGTCTTGATGCAGGTGGTCGTCATTGTGTTGCTGTTGTTCAACATTTGTGATGTATTGAACGAGGTCGACTTGGGTGACTATTCCATAGATCCAATCCTTGCTGAGAACATCATTGTCTTTTCCCAACAACCTCTCATGACCATTCATCATTTGCAATTTTTCTCTTCCTGCGAAAAACATTCAAATAAACACTCAAATTAACAGCAACATAAAATCACTGCGCTTTGCTGTTTTAATGCAGGCCATATTTTCTAAGCGCTGAACAAGGGGGGCCGAGACCCCCCACACCCTCTCTGCGGACCCTGCATTCCATCAGTTGCTCGCCTTCGTCTGCGCCCCTTTTGCTCTAACGGATGCTGCCCTTGGCCCTTATTATTGCGGTATCAAGCATTTCCAATCCATTGATTGATTAATGCTTTTCAGATCGCCTTGTCTACGCCCACTCGAGCAAGACGTTAAGCAGTTTGGCAACGGCAAGAGCAAAATTGATATTTTTTATTGTCCCGGCATCTATCAGGAGAGGCTACCGGAGTACAGACGTTGCAAAAAAACCGTTACACATACAGGGGGAATGGGAGATGATGATTTTCATTTGCAAAATACTTGTAACACATATTGGTTTAGATGGGACAATAAACCAAACAAGAATCATTTTGTGATCGATGTGATAATGACGGCATAATGATTCTTGTTTGGTTTATTGTCCCATCTAAGCAATATGTGTTGCAAGTATTTTGCAAAAGGTTTTCACCTTCTTCCATTACGTCTCCATATGTGTAACGAGTATTTTGCAAATGGAAATCATCATCTCCCATTCACCCTGTACGTGTAACAGGTTTTTGCAACGTACTGTACTTTAGCAGCAGACCCTTTTCTTCAAGTTTTCTTTCTCTAAATAAAGCCAATGTGCTTTCATTTAATATTTGTTAGCTTGACACAGGCGTTACAGATACCAAGAAGATAATTCCCTCACCGTGGGGAGTTCAAGTCGAGATTTAATTTGCGCCGAGGCTTAAACGTGGTCCTCTGCCCCACCGCTTCAGAAAAATTGAGACAGGGGGTCAAATTTACTCCTCGGCGCAATTTAATCCTGACTTTACCTCCCCACGGTCAGAGTTTTAAAATCTGACCCACGTCATTCTAAGGCTATTCACTTGGGTTGGTTAGGCCTTCCTCACCAATTTTACAACATATTCGTAATTTTTCTTCTTTCTTCTCTCATTCATCTTTACGCTAATTACTCATAGTGTGTTTTTCTTTCTAAACCTGCGGATGTTCTGCTCCTTGCACCACCTCCTCATCGTTTTTGTCTTAGGTTAGGTCAGGTTATATTTTTGCTGCCCTGAATTTTGTGCATATTTTCTCTTTGTGGTGCTTGAAAACAACTGAAATATATTTTCATCTGATTCCACAACCTCAATCATATTTTCTGCTGATACCACCATGATCAGGAGAGACACACGGAAGCAAGACCGATCAGCTTAGAGCTGTTTCTTGGATTATCGTGAGTGTTGGTCTTGAATGGGTGAAAAAGTTCTGTACCCCCAAATAGTTCGTTTGCCCCTCGCTGACACGTGCGTTGACTCGTCCTAGCCAAGTGGAAATTTGTCTTCTGAAACGCCAATTTTGTCCCCAAAATGAACCATAATAATTCTAATAATTTCTTCAGCTTCTGGGCGGCTCTGCCCCCAGACATCCTGCCAGGGGTTCTGCCCCATACCAGGACTACTGGAGGCTTCGCCTCCCAGACCCCCTGTATGAGTTGCGCCGGTGCGCCCTGATCCTTCACCGGGATATGTCCTTTGGCGCTAACTGCGCTCTTTTTACGCACAATGTAAGCCCTTTTAAGCATTTGGTATCTTTAATATACGCCTTTTAAAGATGAGAAAGGTGATACCAGAGCGAAGATCCTAAAGACCAGAACAATCCAGATTCTTTATTTTGTTTTGTTTTTGATATCAGTTCAATCCAGTTAAATGAAAAATTAATGAACTGAACTGGCTTGATTCATGTGGGCATGAGGTAGCAGCACTGGTACGTGTTTTAGTGTTTTCTGAAAAACCCTGTGTTGACCTTTGTCAGAATAATCTGGACAACCAATGCATCACACATACAACTCGTTGACATTGACAAGCCAATATTTTTTGTTGTGAGACAATTTGAGAGTGTTTTCTTGTTGAGATATTGCAAGCAAACGAACGAATGCGAAAATTTGATATTCTTTTCGCTTGAGCACCAACCCTCTGATTCGTTTCTTTTGCGGTTTAGCCTTTTAGCCTGAAGGCAACATCCATCAAGACGGTTGCGTATCTATTCTCTCTCGCCAATTGGCCAAATTGCTAAAGAATAAGAATTACCCCGCCCCCTTACCCATTTTGTTTTCGTCGATCACCAATGCAAAGTGGTCTCTCTGCAAAATCTGGCTGAGTTGGCCAAGGCTCGATTTTAGTGATATCGTTCGAAATTGGTTGTACATAACGTTCTTAACAGGGCACAACCTGTTGCACTTGTGACTCAACAGTTTCGTGTACATTCCGCCCAGAGTGACCACTCCCTGTATGGTCCTGCAACAGAAAAAGTTTTGGGGAAATTATTCAACATAATAAAAATGTTCTTTTCTCCTCTGCATTAAAAATGGAAAGACCATAGAATCGAGCAAAAATTTCTCACTGAACCTTCTCCTTTTCGTTCCATCCTCATTTCTCAAGGGTGGTGCAATCCGATCATAGACGCCAAAAATGAGGGGTCCCGGGGGCCAGTTTACAAACCCTGCCGCGACTTTAGATGGCATGCCGGGGCCCCAAGCGAGCATTGTGTATTCCGAGAGGGGACAGGGTTAGGTCAGGTTCAGATAGCTTTAGGTAAGAAAAAATAATATTTTTTTTCTTGCGAGTGAAGGGCCCCAATCGAGCATTTTTGCACAAAACACTCTCTGCCATCTAAAGTCACGGCAGGGTTTGTAAAATCGCGTCCCGGGGGCGATTTTACAAACCCTGCGGCGACTTTAGATGGCAGAGCATGTTTTGTACATTAATGCTCGATTGGGGCTCTGTTTTCGCAAGAAGGCTATCCGAACCTTTGTCTTACCGAAAGCTATCTGAACCAGACCTATAACTTTGTCCCCTCTCGGAAGAAACAATGCTCGGTGGGGGCCCCGGCCTGCCATCTAAAGTCTCGGCAGGGTTTGTAAACTGGCGTCCCGGGGATACTCACTCCAAAATTAAATTATTAGTGTAGAAATGATTGAAATGACATGCCTTGCTCTTCTCTTCGCCATGCAACCACTTTACTGCGTCTATTGGTTTAGTCATTGATCTATACGCATTCGTATGCTGAAAACTCCATTATCCAGACTCCACTTGAGTTCATACATTTTTATCCTCACCCATGCAGCGTGATTAATAATAATCGATTAATAATAATTAATTGATAAAATTTTTATTCCTTTAATCGTCGCATCCTCGACTATACTCAGACATTCAAAATACGCGAGGCATAGGAGATTTTTGTCAGACTTTTGAAGCACAGGGCAACGTTATTCCCCATCTCGTAAGCGCCGTTAAATGCATTCCTTCATGTAATGTGTTTTGTGGCGCATGTGAAATGGGTGATCACATTGCCCCGCACTTCAAACGTCTGAAAAAAAATCGCTTAGGCGGGCCATTCTGAATAGGCCCGCCTATTCAGAATGGCTCCGTAGAAGCTCAGGTCATCCAACTCAGACGCCAACTCAGAGTGAAAGGACTTCTTGCAGAACAGCGTTACCTGTTAATGCAAGCAGCGCATCTGACTGTGATCAAATCTATTTTGCCGCATTTCGGCGTGGACAATCTTAGAAATTAAATCAAATTTTGAATTTTTAATCGAGAATTTCAAATTTTATCGAATTAATCGGAAAATTATTGAAGAAGAACCCTAGTCATTTTTAATGAATCCTACCTAAGCAGATCCTGTCCAATCCTGTTTTGCTGTTAGAGAGAAGCAAAAGAAAAAGCGAAAGAGCTTTCGTTGAAAACGAAATGTCTTCTCTTGGAAATGTCGATTAAGAAAGTACGCGACACGAAGTCACAAGACATATGCGAAAACTGAATGCTTTCTAAAAATTTTAATTGAGAGTTTCTTGAAACCGCAGTTGTATGAGAAAGAAACCTTAACAAACACCTTCGGCTGAGAAATTTGACTCAGAAGACATATGCCCTCCAGTCGAGACAGATCCCTGTACTAACCCGTCCATTTTGATCACCGGTAACTGATCATATCCTTCTCTGGTCATGATTTCAGCGGCACGCTTGCAAGTTTCCGTGTCCAGGATGGTCAGTGGCTCATTTAGAATCAAACCAGAAATTGGGATGTTCCACCACCTGACAAACAAACGAAATGAAGAAAAATCAAGTTAAAATCAATTTTAATCTAAAGTTTTCGCCAATTTTTCAACTCCGAATGCTGCATTGAACCCAATGATCGTCCAATTAAAAGAACACTAGCCGCAGGCACATGTCGACGATGCCAGTTTATACGGAAAGTTCCAGATATGAATAGCAAAAATACGAGTAAACTACGCTCGAGATTCCTGCGGGATGATGCTTGTCCAAAAAAGGCAACGGCATAATTTTTTCATTTGCTTGTGTTACGTCATCTCGGTATTTTTACATAAAACATCAATATTGCAAAATTCCAATAAGTTGGCGAACTTTTGGTTCTTTTTCTCCTGGAATTATTGGATAAAGTTAATCCTACCGGATACAGCATTTACTGTCCCCCATCTGACACGCCTTATGAAAAATCTCGTAAAAAAATCTAAATAGAGATTCAGGGAGAAGCCTATTTCTGTCCTGATGGGATCAGAGATAAAGAACATTGGGTAACAGATCGGAATACCTGCCGACATTGAACGGAACGAGTTATCACCATTGCTCTCTGATAACTAAATCTAACCTAACGTGACCTAACCCAATCTAACCTATCCTAACCCGAACCTACCCAACCCTACCCACATCGTCCTCATCTTCCTATCCTATTTTGGCCACTTTGAGCGTGTGTGAAAACTCGTCCAGTTCAGCTTTTTTCAGACGTCGGCAGGTATTCCGAACTGCAACCGAACATTGTGCGTGAAGATCCAACTTAACAAAGGTAAGAGAATGTTTGAACTGATTTGAATTTCCCGTTTTAAATTTTTCCGCGTTGCCAATGATGTCTTATATTCTTACCAGTGTCGCTGTTGATTCTCATTGGCTGGCAAATAGTTCCTCTCTAACATCCAATCATCGTTGAGAAATTTGCTCATGTAATTTCGAACACTGTCCGGCAGAATAACGACGCAACGTTGTCCTGCTTTCAGTCGCTTGGCTGTCTTCATGGCTGCAACAACTGCCGCTCCGCTGCTTCCTCCTGCGAAGGATAAAAATGAATTTTTTGTTCCGAGATTAGCGTGTCGCATATCGTCAAGGGATGAAGTTTGTGCGCAGATGGGGTGCTGTCTCCTGAAGATACGAGTACAAGAGTTAGTTTGACAATAAGTTTGTTTGAGTTAGTTAAGAGTTCGTTTGAGTGAGTTTGAATTAGTTTCAGTTTGTTTGACAATTATTCGAAATATGGAGAAGAAAACGTGATGATTGCCACGGGCTAGTTCTGGATCATCTCAGAAGCAGTGCCGAACTGACAAACAGCTCTGCAACTGGTGAACGCATTACAATTCGTATTGAAAACCATGTCCCCAGTTTCGGGCCACTTCAGTTTGCCCCTGATGAACAAACAGCGATGCAATTGGCGAACACAGAAAAAATTTGTATTGCATATGCCACGAATTAGTTAGGTGCCTCTACAGAAGTTTTGCCCCTGATGAACAATCAGCGCTGCAATTGGTGATCTTCGAAACATTCGTATTGCATTGCTATGAATTTGGAAGGGGCTTGAGAAGTTCTGTCTCTGACGAACAAACAGCGCTGCAATTGGTGAACACAGGAAAATCCCGCATTGCACATGTTACGAGTGACTACCAGCACACTTGAGGAGCAGCACCTCGTGCAAACAGCCCCCTTTTCATCTAATTGAGAAAATAACGCAATTCATTCGTTTTTTTTTAAATATATTTGGCAAAAGCAACGATTGACTTGTGTGGCGCATGTTCACCAGACATGCTGGGGATCTCTTCAAAAGGCTGTGTCACTGACAAACAGCTTTGAGCATTGGCTCTCGACACAATTATTTGAAGTGTGCTCGCTGTCATAGCTATAAACAATGTACCAAGAGCATGTTCCAGGAGCGTGTTCCAAGAGCAATGCGAGCTTCACTTCCGGTGACGCTTACTTTTCTCGAAAAACGTGATGCCGCGCAGCTTCGCTCTCGGTTATATGGGGATCGAGAAAGACTAACTTCTCTGCCGAGACACAAAAGTCAGCCAAAAAGTCAGCCAGAATTTCCTCGCTTTCGATTATCTCTTTTGATCAGTCAGTCAGTCAATCGCAATATCAATTTTGTGTTTCCAGACACAACCAAATGTCTTCGAACATGGGAGAAATTTTGAAGGTCTAGCAAAAACAGTGGCCATCTAATTTCAATAGGGCTTGATGCAACTTCACACCTTACACGAGTGTCATGATGATTTGCAGCGCCCGATGCCATGTATTCTAGAAGGCTCCTTTGTTAAAACCGAGCTCTTTCGAAATGTTCGAAAACGTTTGATAAGGAGTGCATGCGGAGCCATTCTAAATACGCGGGCCATTGGCGAGTTTTTCAGACTTTTGAAAGCACGGCGCAATGTGATTCCCCATTTCGCATGCGCCGCAAAACACACAACATGAAGGAATGCATTTAACAGCGCTTACTAGATGGGGAATAACATTGCCCCGTGCTTCAAAAGTCTGACAAAAATCTCCTATGGCCCGCGTATTTTGGATGTCTGAGTACGTATATTTCATCTGGTTTTCGTACCTATTCAGTGGTGTTTCAATGCTCGATTCGATTTTATTAGAACTGGCACTCGACAGTATCCAGCAGACTTTCACGTCAATATTTCGCAACTCCGGTGCCAACAATTTGACTTTACGGAGCCATTCTGAATACCCGGACCAAAGGCGATTTTTTAAAACTTTTGAAGCACGAGGCCATGTAATTCCCCATTTCGCATGCTCCGCAAAACACAATACATGAAGGAATGCATTTAACGCTTACTAGATGGGGAATAATGGGCGCTTACTAGATGGGGAAGCTATTTTCCACTTTTATAAGCAAAGCTATTGCTTCTCCATTTGCCAATCGGTTTTGGAAATTTATCAAGTCCAAACGTAGTAGTTCTTGTGGTAACGTTATATCCGTAAATGGAGAAGCTGTTTTTGATCGTAACTCAATTGCGAAATCATTTGCATCTCATTTTTCTTCTGTTCATGTTCCATTTCACCAGTCCACTTTGTCCATTGTAGGCCTACATCATCACGCTCCATCACACATTTCTGTTCATAACTCGCTAATCACTCCGTCCATTCTCGTTGAATTACCTTTATTTCCTTCCCAAGCTGTTCTTAACTGTGATCGTTTTTTAGTTCTTAAGTTTATACGGCACCTATCTTCAAAGAATTCTCCTGGCAGTGATGGCATTCCAAATGTATTAATCAAAGAACTTTCTTTTGAACTTGCTGATTATTTTGTAGGGATATTCAATTGTATTTTTCGTACCAGGGTTTTCCCCAATTCTTGGAAAAAAGCCATAATAGTTCCCATTCCCAAAAAAAGTTAAATCAAACGAAGTTGCTAACTTTCATCCCATTTCAATTTTGTCTAGCAGTGCAAAGCTATTTGAAAAAATCTTGGCCTTCAACTTGCAAAAATGCCTTGACCATGTGAATTTTTTACTCCCTTTTCAACATGGTTTTAGAACTGGACTATCATGTGAAACCGAACTGGTGGAATTTGTACATGATATCAGTTTTTCTCTCGAACATAAAGCTTCAGTACATGCCATTTTTATTGATTTTAATAAGGCCTTTGATGTTATATGTCACGAACTACTTGTTCTAAAACTTCGGCTATGCAATTTCCCAATCCACCTTTTGGAGCTGATTTCTTCTTACCTCTCTGGGCGTACTTCTTCCATTAAATGGAACGGTGTTGTTTCCCAAGAAACTTACGTAAATTCATCTGGCGTCCCCCAAGGTAGCGTATTAGGTCCTTTACTATTCTTGTTGTTCATAAATGACATTTCCCTTGACCTTGTTTGCAAAATTAGGCTCTTCGCGGATGATCTTGTTATCTATTGCCCAATTAGATCGTAATTTGACCATGAGCTCCTTCAAAATGATCTGCTAAAAATACAGGATTGGTGTGTTAAGTGGGGGATGAGTGTTAACTCATCAAAATGCGCTTTCATGTGTTTTCGAAGGCCCAGAGTCGCATCGCAAGAACTCCTCTCCAACGTTTCATACACTATAAAAAACGAACCTGTTCCTAAAGTCACCTCATTCAAATACTTGGGCATTTTTTTACAAGAAAGCCTTCAGTGGGATGAAAATGTCAGTTATTGTATCGCCAAAGCAAGAAAAGTGCTTGGTCTTCTTCAACGCAATATGTCTTTGGCCTCGAAGGTCGCAAAATTGAAAGCCTATGCATCTTTGGTATTGCCAATTCTTGAGTATGCAAGCGTTGTGTGGGACCCTTATCTTCACTGGCAGATCGACGCACTTGAAAAGGTTCAGAGAAGAGCAGCACGTTTTATTTCTGGAGAGTTCTCCTTCCCTTCCAGTGTGTCCCAAATCATACAATCCCTTGGGCTGTCGCCCCTTGCTCAGCGCAGACAGGACAAACGATTGAAATTTTTCTCCAAGATTATTTGTGCGAAATTCAAAATCAAAGTTCCTTCCGAATTTGTGCTCAGAAGTCCGCAGCGCAGAACTGATAACGGGATTCACTTTGTTGCCCCACTGATTGTGCTAAATATAATTCTTATTTTCCTAGAACTATAAGAGAGTGGAACTCCCTCCCTCCTGACTCTTCCCTAATCTCAAAATGCCTAGCTCAAATTTCCCGTGACCATCAAGGCCCAAGGTCATAATCAAAGTTTGTTCTGCTAATTTTATTTATTGCTCGTTCTCAATCGTTTTTTGTCTTTTATTTAGGCTAGCGTTCACCTTTGCTTTATCAAATATCTGACAAAGTGCTCTGCATTGATTTTTTTTCCATCTACCAGCTCATTTTGTAGATGTAATGTTCAATAAATAAATAAATAAATAAATAAATAACATTGCCCCGCGCTTCAAAATTTTGACAAAAATCTCCTATGGCCCGGGTATTTTGAATGTCTGAGTACGAACGTATTTTTACTTGATTGATTTTCCATACCACAGCGTGGCCTGAATTTGTTACTTTGACTTCACCTGGGAAGTGGGGAATGAATGGCTTTTCGTTTGCTTACCACAGAGCAATCCTTCTTCTCGAATTAGCCTTCGAGACATGAGCAGGGCCTCTTTGTCGTCAGTTTTCACCCATTCGTCCACCACGGATCGATCTAGAAAATGAAATAATGAAAGCATAAAGCTGTGAGAAGAAGACAGCAAAGTTAGCAAAATGTAGACCATTATGTTGTCAAAGTTTCTCCATGTGTCGTTCTGAACGTTTTCATTTCCATTTTGGAAAGTCGATCGTACTTGCAGAAGTTGTCATGGTGCCCGTGCTGTGGTTGTGCTCTCACTCTACGTCCGTTGGCCTACTTTTTAATTCGCGAAGCCAATTAGTTTTTTGCTGTTTTGTTGCCATCAAAATTGCGAAAAAACAAGAATTGCACCAATAAGGATAAAAAGCCCAATCGAAAACTGTTCGATTGATGAAAATAAGATTCAGTTTTTTTCGTCCAGTCGTCTACCGAAGAAGCAGCGAATATCTACAAATAAGCCAAACTGGGCTGTCATTTCTCCGTGGGTGGAGATTATCTCATGATCAGTGACCACAGATTTTTACCTGGTATGATTGTAGTTGCTGCCAAACCTAACCTGACCTGGCTGACCTCCTGACCTGTTAATTGTGTCTCCCTTTGATGTCAGAAAACAGCAAAGCGTGTTGTACGATTTGGATCCATCAACCATTTCAGAGAGTCATTCTCGACCTGAATTTCTCGTTTTTCTCTCTCATTATTTCGTCTTTGGTTTTATTTATTTCAGTTTTAGTTTTTTCCAAGCAGAGCACCATAACCTAAGCTGATCCGTGCCTAACCTAAGTTAACCTAGTCTAAACTAACCTGACCTGACCTAACGCCTAACTCAATTACTTAACCATATAAGTTTGTGCGCAAAGCTGTTGAAATTCTAATTGCAAGGCGCATAGAGGTATCATTTTTAAAATTCGGGGTCCATATCTCTCGCTTTCATGCCCACTGTTTAGATGGGGGAGAATACATACGCTCTTATTGGCATAGCTTATTTTTTTAGCATTTTCGTGACCCATTTATGATTTTGGTGGGTTCTGGTCAATGGATGACAGATTGCATCATGGGTTTTTTTAGCATTCCAACGCAGCACTTGTGTTCATCATTTTCAAGTGAGGAAATGGAACTCATCATCAAAGAACCTCACCTAGAACGGTTGGCACAAAATCGTATCCAATGCCTTCGACTTCGTAGAATTTGACATCAGTTTCGTTCATCTCTTTCGGTTCGGCCAGAATCGATCCCTGCGGGTCAACACCAATTACCTTCGCGTTGGGGCATTTCTCTCTCATCTTCCTTCCGATTCCTGTTATTGTTCCGCCTGTGCCTGCACCGCACACCACCATGTCAACCTCACCATCGCACTGGTCGATTATTTCTTCCGTCGTCGTATCGTAATGAGCTAAGGGATTGCCCGGATTGCGATACTGAAATCGAAAGAAAGAACAACAACGTGAATAACAGATGGGAAGAAAATGGGAATTGATATTTGAGGAAAATTTTCAGGTGACGCGTGAATCTATCCAGCTGTTCCAAGTTGATACCCAAGTTCCAAGCCAAGTTCCAAGTTCCAAATCCAAGTAGTTCCAAGCAAATCCAAGTTGAAATTCAGATGTGAAAGTAATGAAGCACGAAGTTTTTCTTTGCTCCTGAATTCCCTCAGCCGGAATTATGAAACTTTAAAATTACCAAAATGTGCCAAGAATTAACTTTAAGGCCCATAAGTACGTACGACGACCAAAAAGGCCCCACAAAAATGCCTTGACTTGACCGCAAATGCAATACGTTATTTGTTGAGCATTTCTTCCTGTAACTGCATTTTCAGGTCAAGTTCCTTCCCCTGTTTGACATTTATGACATGAAATCCGAAAATGAGCTCATTTTCGGATTTCATGGATTTCAATTTCATGGATTTCATTTCGGATTTCATGAAACCCATCCTGGGATGGGACTGTGGATTTCATTTCGGATTTCATGGATTTATGGACTACCAATCCCAGGATGAGATCATTTTAGGATTTTAAAGATTTCAATTTCGTGGATTTCATTTAGGATTTCATGGATTTATGGACTTTCAACCCATCCTAGGATGGGTTCAAAGTCCATAAATTCGTTTTATGGACTTCAAAGTCCATAAATCCATGTAATCCGAATTTAAAGTCCATAAATCCATGAAATCTGAAAATGAGCTCATTTTCGGATTTTCTGGATTTATGAACTTTAAATTCGGATTTCATGGATTTATGGACTAAAAACCCATCCCAGGATGGGTTTTAAGTGAGCCGGCACGGCGCATGCAAGCAAAATGTAAATTGGTACAAAATGAAATGAAAAAGGAGAGAGAAGTTCCGTAGGAAGTTTTCACTCTGGGGGGAAACTCGGACAAATGTGAAAAATATTTTTATGATTTTACTTATGACGCGCCTATAGTTTACGATGCAGCCAATTTTCGGCTTGCAATGGCATGTAACGGCAATGACATTTTGGTGATTTTCGCGAAAGGCAATTTCACAGGCATTTAACTTGAACTCAGCGACGTTTTCAGTGTTGGATAAACAGCATTCCATATGTTGTTGATCGGATGTAGCCATTGGAATGAGGAAATCCGAAGGCGGGTCGATCGCATCGTGGCACTTCTGAAAGCGGTGGATCGCCGACATTTCGACCACCCACTTGCCTTTCTGAAAAACTACCATCAACCGATGTTCTTGTCGTTGTGGGATTGTTCTATTTGACTCAACCGGAAACGGTTATTGTTGCAATCAAGGCTAAAGCCGAACGCAGAAGCGTGTGTCAAGCTGGGCGTTTTGAAAAACAACATCAAAACACTGCCGAATGGAAAAAATACTTAATTTTAAAGCAGGATTATTTTCTTATCGGTGGTGTGCATATCTTCCAACAATGATTTCGCTTTATGACCTTTTCGCTCGCCTTGTCAAAGAAAAAAAAAAAATGCAAAAATGCCCTGACTGACGGTGATCTCGTCGCAGTTTGCCAGGTGTCAAAACATGATGGCGTGTCGCAATGTCGCTCGTTTCAGAAGTGTCGGGACACAACACTTAATTATCATCATGTTGCGAAAGTCGCCTTTTCTGATGAAATGATATTTCTCAGGGAGGTCCGGGCCTGAGGTGCCTTTTTAATTGCGGAATTAATCGGAGTGTAAAACCGCATTTTGAGCGAGATTAAAAGAGAAAATAAAAACAGCATTTTACGTGTAATCGTATCTTTGGCTGATATTCATCTTTTGAAAGAGGTAGTGACCCTCTAGTGACACACGACGCAACAGCCAATCAGCGTTCGAGAAGGTGATGTTTGGAAATGCCGAATCTTTCCGCGAAGGAATGTTTTTTGGCATTCAGGGCAAAAAAGGTGTCTTGGATTGCAGATCGTAAAAGTGAACAGAGAAACATCGTCCAATTGATGAAAAACGTCTTATTGACATCTTATAAATCCAGCTTTAAAAAATGAAAAAGATGTAGGTGGGCAGTAGCAATAAAGAAGAAACAAAAACAACATGCTCGACAACATGATCTGATCAGGAAAAACCAAAATGTCGGTTGAAAGAAGAGGCGGTACAAACATGCAATGCCATCATGTTGTACAGTACGTTGTAAAAAACCTGTTACATATGCAGGGGGAATGGGAGATGATGATTTCCATTTACAAAATACTTGTTACACATATGGAGACGTAACGGAAGAAGGTGATTTCCTTTTGCAAGTAAATACTTGTAACACATATTGGCTTAGATTGGACAAGCTTGTTCGCTGGTTGTCCCATCTAAGCCAATATGTGTTACAAGTAATTTGCAAAAGGAAATCACCTTCTTCCGTTACGTCTCCATATGTGTAACAAGTATTTTGCAAATGGAAATCATCATCTCCCATTCCCCCTGTATATGTAACAGGTTTTTTACAACGACTGTACCTATTTTCTCTGTTTGATCCGCACACAGTGCGTCATTGGCAGCACGCAACCTGCCAGGTGACAGGTGTTCGGTCAGAAGGCCGCCCGCCCTGCGCAAGCAGAACGCCAAGTGGAATATGAGTCGTGCTTGGCCAAGACATGTTTGGATTTGACGTCAAATTGGGAAAAAACTCAATGCAGCAAGCCTGCAAACCCACATGATAGACAAAAACAAAAAATGTTTTCGCGCGAACGACGTTCGACATTTTTTGCGCATTGAAGAAACAAGGAATTGAGAACTAACAGCGTAATTGCTGCTTAACGGCGGGGAGAAGTAGGTACTCCGGAATAGCGCTAATGCGAGGTTACGTGTTTAACTTTTTCCGTTTCAATGCTAAAAATTGCCAAAAAATGCAAGAAAAAAAAAACCTGAAACCTCGGTTGAACGCTATTCCGGAGTACAAATCCTCGGGGTATTATAAGTGTGTCAACCATGTGACCGACGGTTTTGAGTTTGTAAACCATACAACACTGGACAAACGTGGAAAATTTTGTCATCATGGAAAAGACATGACTCAGTTTTTGTCATTTTGCCCTCACGAGGGCAAAACTGCTGTTTTGCCTTGCCCTCTGTCTGCTGCGCAATTAATGAAAAGCGCAAACACCCAAACGTCCAGATGGCCAGTTGTTATCCAGAGAAGTTGAAGCACAGCTGGCCGGGCAATAGCAGGACAAATTTGCACAACACAAATTGTGAACAACGATTATTGTCTGCCCATTCGTAGGTGGGATATGTGGACGTTTTTATGAATGTTGTTTGTCCGCGTTTCAAATCCGAGCTGAAAAGAACTCAGTTGTAATTTGAACGATAATAAGGTTGAGGGTAAAGGCTGAATAGAACGATTGAAGACAAACCTGGTCAAGTATAAATGAGTTGGGGATTTCCTTTGCCAGTCTCTGAGCGACAGTGATGTGACTGTCGGTGGAGTCGTAGACGGCAGATGTCGGCGTTCGAACGATTTCAGCACCAAGCGCCTTCAACACGTCCACCTTCTCATTTGACATCTTTTCAGGCATTACGATGATGCAACGATAACCTTTGACGACTGATGCCAACGCAAGACCAATACCTGGCACCAAGCATCAAGATTGAAAACAAGGAATGATTGCAATCAATTTATTGTACCTACAGTTTGAGCGGTTGAGCCAAAATTAAAGCAAATCCAGTGGCCAATTATGACGTTTGCTTTCTTTGTCACATCACATTGAATTATTTTCGTTGCACACATGCAGGGAACACGCGCGTGTGGCAAAAAAAGCTATTGTTGCAGTACGAAAATTGATATTTTGCCATCGGCCCAGAAGGCCAAGTATCTACAAGGGTCGTTCAAGTTACTCAGACTATCCTCCGGAGACTTTCAGATCATTTCATTTGACTTCCCTTGTTTCTGCACTTTGAACCGGAGATTTCAGCTTGCACCCTTTTAGGACACGGGCTCAGATGTGAGTGTTTTCCTGCTCAACTTTGAAACACACAACCAATTTGGATCCCCCATGTGTTCCAAATCGCCTATGTATTCCATATTTGAGACAGGAGAATGAATGGTGAATGGTGTTCCAAGAACACACTTAGTGCTCCAAAAATGTTCCGGAAAGAACACTTCCACTGAAACCGTGTCAAGAAGATGTTCCAATGATGTTTCAAACAAAATCTGATTGGAGAGTGTGTGTTTTTTTTCAGGCAACGGCTATACCAAATTTGAAGACTTGGTGACCAATTTCAACGCGCAGCTAAAGCCTGAGCGATAAAAATGTGCTCAAAACGCAGCAACGGAGGCGCAATCTAACTTTACGTTTTTCATTTTCTATTTCAGTACACCTTTTTCCTGTGAAACTCAACTTGCTGTCTTCCTTCAGCCCTTCAGCCAAGAAGTGGCCATGTCTCTTGACAATGGGGGGTCAATGCTGTTTTGTTTGATTTCTCAAAAGCATTTGACTTCTAAGAAAATTGGCAGACCTGTTGGGATCCTCATCCAACCACCCACCGTGATTACTTTGAAAGCATTCAGAGGCGTGGAGCCCATTTTGTCATCTTTGGTGACTACCGGTGGAGTAGCGTCTCGACTAGACTGCCCAACTCCGATGGCCTGAATTACCTATTTGGAGGAAGGTGTTTCTCATTTTGAGCCTTTTTCGAAATTTGAGGAAATTTGAGGAATTTTTTCTTTCATTTCCCGCAGGACAATCTCTGAATGGAACACTCCTCCGGCCATTGAGTATTGCTATCTTGAGAAAACGGTTATACTTTCCTTGTTTCTGGAACACTGATCATTGTACCTAATATGAAACTGGGAATGTTGAAAAATGAAACTCAGAATATGAAACTGAGGAGACTTCCATGCTGATTGATTGAATTGACAATTTTCAACCATTGTTGCAGGAATTCTGATTTCTGGCTTTCTTACAAGCCTGCTTAATAGCATTATCAGTTCACCAGTTTACATCTTCAAATGGAATACACTCACAGAAAAAGAATACACCTATATACCCACTCTTTGTGACATAGATTCTTGGCTTTTGGGTCCTTATGGTTGTTCCTGTGGCTGTTCGTTTTTTGTGCCAACAAACGAACAATGCAGGTGTCCATGAAAAGTATAATGTGCTCGAAAACCATTACAAAAAAATAGTCACTCAGGAACATTATTGTTCCTGTGACTGTACTCAACCCCCGCAAAAACTATTCGAACACAGGAGTTCATTATGCATACTCAGGCGTCATTAAGAACCAATGACGCAATGATATGGACTGCAAAACACATTTAATTGTATCGTGAGACGCGTGGAGTGGAACTGCATACGCCCCGTGGAAGCATTGGATGGTTCCCGTAAAAGCCTTTGGAATTTCTCATGTGTTTGACGAATTTTGGTGGACCCTGTGCTCAGTTTTGGGTCAATCACAAATGCGCCTTTGGGAAGTCTGGCCGGCATGGAAAACGTGATGATCTGTTGGCGGATGTGCAGCCGATGTCATGGCCGACGAAAACCACGATTTCGGGATCATTCGTTTCGTTTGTCCTGCATGAGGTCGGTTTGATTCAGAAAAAAAGTGTCGTGAGGACAAGTGGAATCGGCCCATTTTAGCCTGGAAATCTTCAGCTCCTTTATCGTTCAACTGGCACTCACACTTTTCCAAGGCTGTCACACATCTTTGTGATGGATTGGCTGGACAATCGATTTGGTTTTACGGCAGGCTTCACTGATCCTGTGTGCCGACAATGAAAATGAAACCAGACACCCTGTGGCCGCTTTCGTTTGCACCGCACAATATGTAGCCTAAAGGCCAAAAACGTGTTTTTATGCAAACAGAATGTCTGATTCTGGGAAGACGAATGACGTAATCAGAGCATACTCGTATTGATGATGGTGTTGGTTACCATGTGAAAATAGAGATTATCATCAGATTTCCAAGTTGCCAACGATGATTTTCTGTGCTATGTCAGGGATGAACAACCTAATTTTTCGATTCAGATTTTTCCAGCCTCGTATTGGTTTTCTGCGAATGGGAGAGTTTGACAGAACACGTGGTCGCAACCAATTGGATGGAATTACGAAATGCGATGAAGATTTTCGAGGCCATTCAAAGCGGGTTTTTGTCTGATGTCTGCAAAAATTCAAGCCAGCCATGCACTGCCGTCGACCTTGGATCAGTGCTGGTTGCAGACTGAAATATAAAATTAATCACATTCCGGACATTCATCTTTCCAATTATTGGAAACATTGCGACCACAGCCCAGCGATAATAAATCAAAGTCGTATTGAAAAAACGTCGTCCTTGACGCTGCAGATGCTTTCACATGCCATTCCCACATGCTGCTCATGTGGGACCACTCTGTCGAAGATCCGGAACATCGATGTCCTTACGAATAACTCATACAGGAATCCTTAACCCCTTGGCATTAACGATTAGTAAAATGTAAAATAATGCGTTGAAATGCAATAACGCAATACAAAATGTTCAGATCGACAACAGATGCATGGATCCGGGCTTGAGAAGCCACATTGAATCAGCACTAAATTGATGAATGGATGATGCAACATGACATGTAAATTTTGTGTCGCGGAAAATTACTTTCTAATGTTTATTTAGCAGTGACAAAAAGATAAAAGACAAACTTATTTGTTCCTTTTTGGCTTCGGTTGCGGAAGGCCATACTTCCTCATTCACAAAATTTAGATTTCTCCCACCCCCCCCCCCCCCAACGGTTGGCAAAAGACATACATTCCACTCTCGCAATCTGCAACACAGGCTTGTTAGCTTGCTTTGGAAAGAGAATGGATTTCACAGAATGGGACTGTTCCTATTGTCTGGAGAAATCAATTTACTAATCAAACAAGATGAAGGCAACAAATATGTAATACCTACAGGTTGTCAGAATAAAAGTCATAGCAAAACATGTTGCTGATGGGATTTCTCTACACGGGCATAAACAGTCAACAGCAAGCAGAGAAAAGTCAACATTAGGTACATTGCGACCTTTGCAATGAATTATTGCACTTTCTCACAAAATATCCCAAGCCCCTTCAATTTTACACTTTTTTCAAATTATTGTTTTCGTATTTCAAAAATCACTTTGACTAATTTCATTTCGAGTTGAGAATTATCTACCAGTCACAATGCACCCAGCAGCAAGTTTTCGATTGAACCAGCATTTAGCCTGCTTCTCTTTTTGCATGGACGTGTCAAGGCACGAACACGACGAGAAGTGGAGCGCAGCGCACTTTAGAGGAATGCCGCTTTTTCCGAACGTCCATCATAAATTCGTAATGTAAAGAAGAGTATTATTGTTACCCGTGTTTCCGGAAGTCGGTTCGATGAGGGTGTAACCCGGTTTTATGCGTCCATCATTCTCAGCATCTTCGATCATCCTCAAGGCAATTCGGTCTTTGATGCTCCCACCGGCGTTCATAAATTCGCATTTGACCACTGCAATTATATGAGTAGTACATAAGAAAACAAAAACGCATTGAGTGGGTGTTTTCTTATGAATATTTACGAACTGGACCGTCATTTTTGGGCAGATGTCCACTTGTAAGAAATACTCGCAAAAAGTAAGGATCTGCTGCGCTCTTGATTGTTTTGGGGTTTTGAAGGTTGGCTACTTGAAAAGCAGCTTCAAAAGGATTTCAGAGAAAGGTAGACAGTCAAGAGATTTGCAGAGAAAAGCAACAGCAGGTATCTCGGATTAGACCCCAATTTTTGAAGGAGCAAATTTCAATGATCAAAGTACGTACCTATGCGAGTGTGTGAGTTTTCGTTGAAATCCAGAACCCGGAATGGGGAAAAGAATGAATAACCCACACATTCTCATCATCCATGTCAGTATCGTTCCACGTGTGTATGGAACGAAAAAACATCTGCGCAAGATGCCTTGGCAAGGTTTGTGACGTTTCGACAAGTTGGGTGAAAGTGCCAACTGATTAAAGGAGAAAACGACGCCGAAAAATGATGGCTGAAGTAAAAAAGGGGTATAAATTACTTTACCTTAAAAATATGCGAGTGGAAAGGTTAACAAACAAAACAATAATAGCAGTTCACATAAAGACGCAGTTTCGGCTTACTGTTCATCTCGTTATTCGCTTGAGAATAAGCAAAATGGAAGAGGATAACATTGAAGAAAGGGCCCTTTAAATGGAAACCAATGAAAAATAATTATTATGGGTTTAAATAAAAGTCAATTTCCACCAAGCCGGAATTTTCAGGACGAAAGGAATTTAATTTAAAAATGTTTGGAATAAATGCACAAGGTCCCTGGAAATAGGAACATTTGGAAATAGGAAAATTGGAAATAGGAGGGAATTCCATGATGAACCGGCATCTAACAGAAAAACCCAAAGGAATTTAATTTTACAAAAATTATTTAATTCACCATTTTCATGCCGGAACTTGCCTTCCATGACCGGTTGGAATTGGAGAATTTTTAACCTTCCATAAAGAAGGCATTAAACAGATAGCTGGTTGTAAAAATCCAAAAAATATTTCAATTCAAGGTGATCCTGCATCAAGTTTTTGTATCAAACCTCTGCGCCAAATTTCACCCATTTATTTTCAAAGTCAAACAATCAGCAATCAATGGGTTGGTCAGTAAACAACGAGCTTGAAAAAGGTTTAAAAAAATTGAGCTTTTGGGATGAGGTCTGCTGGAGACGTTCACTCCGTAAGGCAAGCCATGACTCACTCCCTGAGATAACATCTGGATTGTGTGCAGGTCAGCAATTGAATGAAAATCGTAAGTTTTGTTCAATAAACCGCCCAGTCTCCGCACTTTAAATTCTAAAATTCTTAATTGGTGTAGTTCAGCCCCAGCAATAACGGATGCACCTGCGTTGAAAAAAGCACAATTTCTTTTTTTATTTTGATAAACAAAGAAACTGTGTTCAATTATTGTAGCAGCTGCCAGAACTGCCCCAACTCCGTTGCAGTGGAGGTGGAGAAGTGTCACCTCCTTGTTGATACATCTCCATATCCAGGTACTCAGCTCCCCATTTCCAGGCACTGAATGCGATGCGACCCAAGAACTCTGCAATTCTCCTCTTCACGAATATTCCTTTATCTCTCTGCAAGTTGACAATGTCACCACAATTTACATTTGAATCAACAGACACAAAAGGTTCCACAAAAAAGACAGGCTAGCAGGATTTTTGACGAAATGAAAGTGAGCAGATGTTTGTGTCACGTGCAACCTACAAAATAACAATCATTGATACGATAAATAAAGTGAGTGGCGGAGATGTTTAAAATCAAACTTACACTTGTCGACTTGTGTGCGGTGATTTTGCTGTCGTTGCCAAGTGGCCATTTGTCATACCGTCGTCGGTGTCCGTGCATGGATTTGCTGTGCTGAGTCTTCCCCACTTGCATTTGCTCGGAACATCAGGCCTCACCAGTTCAAACCGGTCGTGTATTGATTTACCAGAGTGGTGCTGGTGTTGGTGTTGATAAGCACGTGGATTGTTTCCAACCGCAGAGGGTGTGCATAAGCAATGCTCTGCCGGGTTGGTTGGAGACATCTTCGATCAGAATTTTATATTTCAAGCCAGCCAGCAACAACAAAAATCAGCCTTCAGCCTTATGATGAGAAATGTCAAAATTCAGAAACTAAATATAAAAATCCGAGAAACGGAAGATTTACACGTGTGTCTGTATGGTCCAGCACTTATTCGCCTACGGCAGGATTCGCCTGTAGGCGAATCCTGCCAAAACATGACTCATGAGTAGAACCGGTTATCTGGTTATCAATTGTCTCTTGAACGGGTTGGCAGGATTCGCCTACACCGGATGGAACTGGTTGAAACCACCGATGACTCATGTTTTGGTTGGACTCGTCAGTGTTTTGTTTGTGATTTCACGAGATACAGGGCACGTCAAAATGTCAAACCATACTTTCTGAAAGTGGGTTAAAAATATTCCAAAGCTATATCAATGTCCCTCATACCTGCAATCAAGAGAGACGGTCGACCAGAGAGACAGGTCAATTCAAAAGAGACCGTTAGCCAATTGGCATGGATCGGCTGATGCAAGAAGTACAGGCCTGCTTGCATTTGGCCGAGGAACAACAAAGCCAGCCGGCTTGAAACCTATGGGGACGCTATGCGCATGCAGGCTGCTGCGTTCCTAGAGATTTATAGGTCAAACATGTTGAATGTTTGTGGCCTGGGACTCAGGTATAAAAGGAGGGAGGACAAGGGAGGGGGAGGAATTTGCCAGCCTATAAAAGAGTGCTTGTGAGGAGGGCAGTTTTCTTAACGACTGCAAAAAATGGCAACAATCGACGGCATTGCAAATTGCAATCGACGACGGATTGTGTTCAGCAATTCAGAGGCCTGTTTCTTGAGTTTGATTCACTTTGAAGAAGTGCGTTCTTGCAGATCATCTTTATAAATCATTGACATGCGTAAAACTAACGAAACACCCTGTATGCGTTATGGCGTTTTCGGCCGCTTCTCACTGTAGGCGATTCATGCCACGCAATGAGTCATGGTTGTTGATAGGCGAATCATGCCACGAAATGAGTCGTCGCTGTTGAACCTGTGAGGATTTGCTGTCTGGCTTGAACCGGCTAAATCTGCCGTAGGCGATTCCTGCCATAGGCGAATCCTGCCGTAGGCGAAAACTGCCGCCACCGTCTGTATAACCTCTGTGGTTCTCTTTGCACAAATGCAATCTTATTACTCCGGGCCTACTGAAAAGACCACAAATATCATGAACAATAAAATTATCGCGTATAATTTCCTGAACAAGGAACGACACCGCAAGCTTGCAATGACAGGTTAACAGAAATTACGTGAAATTGAAATATAAATTTTTTCTCATTGTTGCGCCAATGCGCACAGATCGCCCCAATAGTCGTTTACACAATCCTCGTTTGTGTAAAAACTGAAGCAAAGTGAAATCGAGGTGGCAGTAGTTGCCAGGAGTGGCCGGTTAGACCTCTTGGAAGCAGTTCAAACAAAACCCGGATTCTCAAAATATGCAGGTTGCTCATAGAGCTGTGCGAATCAGCTTTCGAATCGAATCCTTCGAATCGAATCCCCAAAGTTCGAATCTCGAATCGAACCCGAATCAGCTGCCCAATTTCGAATCGAATCCTTTCGAGACGAATCCGCTTCTTCGAATCTCGAATCTTGTTTCGAATGTCACCACATATTTCGGATCGAATCTTTTCTAATCGAATGTGGCGAGATCGCAGATTTATTAATCGAATCCCCGAATCGAATCAAGATTCGCACGGCCCCATACGATTGTCGATTAGTGAACGCAGATTTTATTGTGGACATGACTCAATGGATGTTCATAAGCTAAGCTCTGTCCGGTTCCAGGTTTCGGCGTGCCTGCTGGATTGTGAATCACTTTGGAAATTTGGGATGATTTGAAATACCTATATTCGAATCGAATCTCGAATCGTTGCAAAATCTCGAATCGAATCCTTTCGAATCGTATCCTTTTATTCGAATCTCGAATCTTGATTCGAATCCCACCCACATTTTTCGAATCGATTCTTTTCGAATCGAATCTGGCAAAATTCGTGATTTCCGAATCGAAACATCGAACCGAATCAGGATTTGCACAGCCCTCGTTGCTCAGGAATTAGTTGTCCGTCAGGAATTAAGTTCAATTCAGGCTGTCATTTCAGAATTTCAATATTCACAACAGCAAACAAACCACAAATCATAACACAATGCAAAACAGCCACAGCACAACGCAACACGAGGCTTGAGCGGCTGGTGCCTTCGACACCATGCCCCCGCTCCCTCCTTCGTTTTGCTGCGATTTTGGCGCGGACCATTATGAAAATGAACAAGACTTCATAATGCAGATGTACCTAATACTCCTTATTTTTTAATAGTTTTTGCCATAATAGTTTTCCAAATGGCCGCTAATTATTTCTTGGATCTTGGAGGTTTTGATGGTTTCAACATTCATGCTCCACGCTATTATTCTGAGAATGGTCTGGTCTGTCTGGCCAGCGTCCAAGGGTCGCACATGCAGTGCAGGGTGTCCCAAAAAAGAATACTGAAGCTCGTTTTAGAAGTTTCTGCCTTGTAATCTAAATTTCCTGGTTCTCGCCGCAAATTTTTGGTTGCTTGCTGTCTTTGTTTTTATGTTCTATTATTGTGTTCTGCAGGTTTTTCTTGTGCTGTCTGTGCTCATCGGTCCGTGCAGTGCGTGGCCGCCCGGAGGCGAATTTAAAAAATGAGAAAGCGTTTGGGCCTATCCCGATTTTGCGCGTATCGAAAAAGTGAAAAATAAAGCTAATCTAACCAAACTTAACCTGTCTAACTTTCCTAACCTACTCTAACCAAACCAAAAACCCC
>JASGXE010008712.1:0-18677 GCA_030068105.1 Sinentomon sp. SZTP_YWyxl
ATTTTATACCATCCGCTTGGAAGCGCTCTCTTATTGTACCGATCTTCAAGAAGGGTAGCAAATCTGACCCCTCTAACTATCGCCCTATTAGCATACTAAACACTTGTTCAAAAAATTTGGAATTTCTTATGGCAACTCGCATGAGAAGCTATTTGGATTCAAATGGGCTGCTTTCTCCATTTCAGCATGGCTTCCGGGCGGGCTATTCATGCACTTCCCAACTCACCTTTTTGTGCAAGAGTTGTCTATGTTTTAGATTCGGGGGGACAAGTTGATGCCATAGCAATAGACTTTGCCAAAGCCTTTGACACAGTTGACCACGTGCTACTAGTTCAGAGATTAAATGATCTTGGGTTTGATGAATGCACCGTTAACTGGGTTCGTGGTTACTTTCCAATCGGTCACAGGTTGTTCGAGTTGCCTCTCATTTGTCTGCGCCATATCCTGTGACTTCTGGTGTTCCCAGGGGAGCATTCTTGGACCTTTGCTGTTTATTATCTACATTAACAACCTACCTGATTATCTGAACTGTAATATCCGTCTTTTGCCGACGATTGCCTCCTTTATTCAAATGTCAAATGTGTATGATTGCCTTGCTTTACAATGTGATTTGAAAAATTTATCATCTTGGTGCATTGACTCGGCCATGAAAATTAATGTTGCAAAATGCGCTTCGATTTCGTTCTCTAAAGATGGTACTCAACGCAAACATGTCTTTTTCATCGATGATAAACCTTTGCCCAATGCTCGAAATCACTTACGGGGTTACTTTGGATGAAAAATTGAATTGGGGTCCTCACCTTGCTGGCATTGCAGCCAAGGCGAATTCTGCTCTCTATTTTGTCAAACGGAATTATAGAAAATGCCCTAGAAATATTCGTGGCTAGCCTACACAAGCTTGTTAGACCAATTTTGGAGTATGCTTCCCCGGCGTGGGACCCGTTCCAAGTAGGTCACTCTCATATCCTAGATATGTTGCAGCGTAGGCCGCACGATTTGTAGTTGGTGACTATAGACGTTTTAGCAGTGTTACGCAAATGATATCATGTCTAGGTTGGAGGTCTCTGGCACATCGACGGAAGGTTGCTAGGCTCGTTGCCCTTTTTCAAGTGCTGGTAATTTGGCGGCTGGGGAGAGCTGTTAAATTAGTTAACCTCCCAACCTACTATTCACGTCATGACCATAACTTTAAAAAAATCTCTTCGTTTCCGGCGTGAGGTTTGGAAATATTCCTTCATAACGAGGACAGTGCGTGACTGGAATCTCCTCCCTTGAATGCTTCCCTTTGAACAGCCTTTAAGCATTCCTATTCTGCAAAGACGCTTGTCAGCGCTGCCCTGATGTCATTAACTATTGGTACTTAAATAAGTTGATTTGAACATTTCGACAGATTTGTTTGCTTTGGATTTCAAATTCATTCCGCATCTTTGATGGTTTTAATCTGACATTGAGCGTTCTTTCATTTTTTATGTATTTCATTGTTTTTCAGTGTTCATTGATTCTGATATGAGGTGTACGCCTCTTAAAGAAATAAAGAATTCAATTCAATTCAATTCTTATTCTGTCTGTAATTGCGGGTGAGCAAATCATGGGGTTTAGTCGCTTAATAAGAGATCGCGCAGGGGATCAGGTCAGGTTAGGTCAGATTGGATTACCTAGATTAGGTCCAGGTTGTTTCAAGTAAAGGTACACTGCACAGAGAACACTAACCTGACCTAACCTAAAAACCTAACCTAACCTCGCCTAGCCTCACCTAACCTAACGACCCCGAACCCAGCCCAACTTAACTTAACCTATAAAGCGCCTAACCTTCCGACCGACTGCCCACCCTCCAGAGAAATAAGGCACACCCGGTGCCGTATGCTGGCCAAAGGGGGCACAATTGCACGGCTAAGGGTACAGCTTTTTTTCTGAAATGTTTCCTGTTGCCGTGCAATTCTGTCCCCCCCCCCCGTACAAATGACTTTACCCCACCAATCTGTAGCCATCGAATTGGCTTGCTTATTTTAATCTGAGTGTGATTATTGCTCATGAAGAGTCTGGCTAATGGTGAACGAATATACAATCAGCGGCAGAATTTCGGAAGCTTTGAATCAAGTCGAAAATCCAGTTGACGTTGCCAGGAAAATGTTTTATTTGTTTTGCGACTGACGGATGCTGATGTGAAAAGATGCCCGAGTCAGTTCTCCAAATTGTATCCTTTCACCCCATAACTCAGAAACACCTCGACCTAATGAGTTGAAATTTTGTGAGAGACCTTCCGCATATACGCCCTAACAGACAGCTAAATTTGAGAGAAATCTGACCATAAGTACGGAACTTGTAATTTTGACCCTCCAGGTACTTAGTAGTTACGTAGTAGATTCGAGTAGTTACGAAATAAGGCTTTCACAAATCGCAAAAAAATATAAAAGTGCAATCGTTTTGAATAAACTTTTCACATTTTGAACCGATCGCAGAAAAACTTAATCAGCTCTTCGTTTGATATATGACAGAAAAATTCGAAATTTAGGCTAAATCCGTGGGAAATGTTTTGAGTTGTCGATTTGCAACGAAAATCGACTATTTAAAATGGGCTTGTGTTTATTTTTCGGTTTGCGGGTAAAAATAACATTTTGTCTTAGCAGACGACGCATTCGCGTCTGCAAAAGACAAAACAAAAATATGTGAAAATCATATTGACAAGGGCTGTGATTTTAGAACACTTTTCACATGCATCTGCCGTTTTCAGTTTCTTTGAAATGGTGCGAAAGCGGATTTTCAATCAAAGCACCGTTTGTTTCAATAATGAGCGCAGTTTTTTGTCTCAAAGATAAAATCAGCTTTGTTTGATTTAAAGGTGCAGGACAGTTGGTGGGTTGGTTTGATCGGTGGAGGAGGGCTCTCTGATCCAAATGAGGCTCACCCTGCCAGCTTTTCGATTTCATTCTTTTTCAGCAATTCAAAGTTTTTGAAAGTTAGACGAATGACGAGGCACTCGTGCTTGCCCCAGTTTTGCAGATCGTTGGAAGGCAGCTTTCTGGTTTTTATTGGCTTCGATAAATGACTGGGTAGGACCTTAAAAATATGAGGCACAGGGTTTAATCACAGCCCTGTATATGTATAACAGTTTGGCATTTTAAATGCCAAACATCGATACGGGAATGTGGGCTCAAACCAGTGCCTCCTATAGATAAAGCCGACGCACGGAAACGTCATCAATAAATAGAAGACGGACGGGAAGAGGAAAAGACGATGCCCGTGAACGGCGGGTCGCGGTGCGCCAGCCACGGAAAATGAAATTTCTCTTGAACCGATTCACGGATTTTGATCGCATTTTTTGTACTGGAAAGCTGAAAAATGTGCGATTTTAGACGTGTATAACAGTCCCGAACTTTTCGCTGGTAAAATTTTTAAAACTTTCAGGTAAAAAAGTGTCTCAAGTTAAGATGTAACAAAATTACGGGTTCCTGCCTCACATTTTCAAAGATTGCGCGATTTTTTCCGTTGCAACATGGTTTCGACCTGCGGAAGAGTTGTAGAGGAAGCTTTCAGCTTTCCAAAAATACCAAAATCATTAAATTTGAACATCATTTCACTATTTTAGACCAGTTTCAGTGTGACAAGGCAGCGTTGTTTTGTTCTTGAGCGGGGAAGAGGCCGCGGCTCCCTGGAAATCCGTGGGAGTCGCGGCCTCTTCCCCGCTCAAAAACAAAACGATGTTTTTCCGGTTCCTGCCTCACATTTTCAAAGATTGCGGATTTTTTCCGTTGTAACATGGTTTCGACCTGCGGAAGAGTTGTGGAGAAAGCTTTCAGCTTTCCAAAAATACCAAAATCATTGAATTTGAACATCATTTCACTATTTTAGACCAGTTCAGTGTGACAAGGCAGCGTTGTTTTGTTCTTGAGCGGGGAAGAGGCCGCGCCTCCCTGGAAATCCGTGGGAGTCGCGGCCTCTTTCCCCGCTCAAAAACAAAACGATTTTCCATGTCGCGTTCTCTCTTGATAAAATAGTCAATTAGGGTCCAAACGCAATGATTTTGGTGTTTTTGAAAGCTGAAAGCTTCCTCTACAACTCTTCCGCTGGGGAAACCATGACAACGGAAAAAATCGCGCAATCTTTGAAAAAGTGAGGCGGGAACCCGGAATTTTATCACATCATAACTTGGACACTTTTTGTCCTCAATTTTTTCAAATTTAAGCAGCGAAAGTTCGGAATTGTTCACACGTCCAAAATAGCACACTGTTCAGCTTTCTGATGTGACAATTTCCATCAAAATCCGTCATTGCCGGTTCAAGAGGAAATCAACTTTCTTTGGGCTGGCCACCGAGACCCGCCGTTCACTCCCATTGTCTTTTCCTCTTTTCTTCCATCTTCTATTTCAAAAATGAATGACGTCATCGGCCGTATTCCCCATTGCAACTCACCCTCAGGATCAACTCAATAGCCAATTCAATGGATAGATTTGTGTTTGGAAAATTTAATTTCTATTTACAACGCTGATTCATTTTCCATTGTTGCGAAATATGCTTCCGTCTCTTGAATTGGCTAATGAGTAGCACCTGAGGGTAAGTTGCAATGGGGAATACGGGCGATGGTTTCGTGCGTCGGCTTTATCTATAGGAGGCACTGCTCAAACCCGCTATTTTGTTTCCTTTTATCGAATCCAAAGCGACGATTTTGGAATCCACTCACTCGCGGATTTCTCTCTGTATCTTGGAAAGTTATCATCCGATTTGAATAAGGCTGGGGTTATTGGAAAGAGGATGAAACAGGCTTTATATTTTCTCAGAAGAAAATTTCAAACGGCTGGCAAACAGACGCGCAATCGCATTGTGAAACTAAAATGACCTTTTTCCACGTGAAAAAGTGTCGGCCGTTTTTTAGTGGTTTCTGGGAACCCCGATACCGAATACCAAAGTGTTTGGTATGTTCTTAAAACTCATTTTATGCTCAACAATAAAGTCCGCGACGGCACCCACCAAGAGTCGCCAAACCCACGGTCAAAACTCTCCTCATTTTACAATTTCAATCGGCTTCACAGCGCGACTGTGCAAAAATTTGCGGACGGTTTGATTTCTGCTTTCCCGGAAAGAAGCCCGAATTTGTCCCCTTTCTTAAAACCCCGAACATATTGAAATCGAATGAAAACTTTCACGAGATATGCCAAGAAGTCTTCATGCGCGACAGCAAAATAATGTTTTCCGCTGACGCGACCAAAAGGCAACTCAATTCTGCTTGCGGGTGTCCGATCAAGTTTAAACAAACCCTTGAAAATCATGCAGCAGGTGAAGCATGGTTGCGAATCGGCGACGTGGAGGTGATGATGCGTTCCTTTGCTTTCTTTCTGATTTGAACCAACGCGCACACCTTCGTGTTCTCGCTTGAAACTGGAAATCGTTGGAACGTTGAGCGCATTGCGTTTTAGCTGTGCATATTCTTGGTGTATTGTTTCAAACAAACAACTAAACACCGAACTCCACGAAAGCAGGTGATAAAAGCGCAGCTTCCAGCCAGCGGCTGGAGGTCCCAACTGGACACGCAGCGCCAAAACACGGTTGCGGCCGAAGGCCGCAGTGGGGCGAAGCCCCACTAGTTGGCGGATGAAACGCGAAAATGCAACTTCATTCGCTTCCGATAGAGTGTGTTGCTGGTGCTAAGTTCCCGTCTTGCTGTTCCCTTTGACTTGACCACACTAGGCACGTGCTCTCTGTTTCTCCTTCTGGAAGACGCCAGCGTGTTCTCTTTGGTTCTCTTTCGTTCACACTGATGTCACACTAGGCGACAGCAGGCGTTGTTCGTCATTCGTTCGTCAGCTGGTTGTGTTGGAACTTGTGCTGGACCTCCTCGTCGTGAGGTGAGCGTTCTTTCGCAATGCCAAAAGCTTCAAATGTTTTGTGCCAAATGTTTTTGGTTGCAAAACTGATCACCGAAGCGATTCGATGCCAACGCATATGTTTTATCCTCCATTTGATGAGGATCTTTTTTCAAAGTGGAAGAGAGCAATTCCTCGATCCGACAAGGAATTATCACTGAAGCGTAGCTCGTGTTTACCACAGACATTTCGATTTAATCTTGAAAGAGTAGGTATAGGTACCTATGATGAAGGGTGAAAATGTTGTTCGTAGAAGAGATCGGCGGGCTTTGGACCTCATTAAACCCACAGCCATGTACGAGAACTACAGTTAGGCATTCCCATGGTAATTTTGAAACGGGTGAGGGGCGGAGAAAAATCGGGAGAGAGCAAGCAGAATTGAGTTGCCTTTTGGTCGCGTCAGCGGACAACATTATTTTGCTGTCGCGCATGAAGACTTCTTGGCATATCTCGTGAAAGTTTTCATTCGATTTCAATATGTTCGGGGTTTTAAGAAAGGGGACAAATTCGGGTTTCTTTCCGGGAAAGCAGAAATCAAACCGTCCGCAAGTTTTTGCACAGTCGCGCTGTGAAGCCGATTGAAATTGTAAAATGAGGAGAGTTTTGACCGTGGGTTTGGCGACTCTTGGTGCGGGTGCCGTCGCGGACTTTATTGTTGAGCATAAAATGAGTTTTAAGAACATACCAAACACTTTGGTATTCGGTATCGGGGTTCCCAGAAACCACTAAAAAACTGCCGACACTTTTTCACGTGGAAAAATGTCATTTTAGTTTCACAATGCGATCGCGAATCTGTTTGCCAGCCGTTTGAAATTTTCTTCTGAGAAAATATAAAGCCTGTTTCATCCTCTTTCCAATAACCCCAGCCTTATTCAAATCGGATGATAACTTCCCAAGATACAGCGAGAAATCCGCGAGTGAGTGGATTCCAAAATCGTCGCTTTGGATTCGATAAAAGGAAACAAAATAGCGGGTTTGAGCAGTGCCTCCTATAGATAAAGCCGACGCACGAAACCATCGCCCGTATTCCCCATTGCAACTTACCCTCAGGTGCTACTCATTAGCCAATTCAAGAGACGGAAGCATATTTCGCAACAATGGAAAATGAATCAGCGTTGTAAATAGAAATTAAATTTTCCAAACACAAATCTATCCATTGAATTGGCTATTGAGTTGATCCTGAGGGTGAGTTGCAATGGGGAATACGGCCGCATCATATGACGTCATTCATTTTTGAAATAGAAGATGGAAGAAAAGAGGAAAAGACAATGGGAGTGAACGGCGGATCTCGGTGGCCAGCCCAAAGAAAGTTGATTTCCTCTTGAACCGGCAGATGACGGATTTTGATGGAAATTGTCACATCAGAAAGCTGAACAGTGTGCTATTTTGGACATGTGTAACAATTCCGAACTTTCGCTGCTTAAATTTGAAAAAAATTGAGGCACAAAAAGTGTCCAAGTTATGATGTGATAAAATTCCGGGTTCCCGCCTCACATTTTCAAAGATTGCGCGATTTTTTCCGTTGTAACATGGTTTCCATCAGCGGAAGAGTTGTAGAGGAAGCTTTAAGCTTTCCAAAAACACCAAAATCATTGAATTTGGACCCCATTTGACTATTTTATCAAGAGAGAACGCGACATGGAAACATCGTTTTGTTTTTGAGCGGGGAAAAGGCCGCGACTCCCACGGATTTCGAGGGAGGCGCGGCCTCTTCCCCGCTCAAGAACAAAACAACGCTGCCTTGTCACACTCTGACACTGGTCTAAAATAGTGAAATGATGTTCAAATTCAATGATTTTGGTATTTTTGGAAAGCTGAAAGCTTTCTCCACAACTCTTCCGCAGGTCGAAACCATGTTACAACGGAAAAAATCGCGCAATCTTTGAAAATGTGAGGCAGGAACCCGGAAAAACATCGTTTTGTTTTTGAGCGGGGAAGAGGCCGCGACTCCCACGGATTTCCAGGGAGCCGCGGTCTCTTCCCCGCTCAAGAACAAAACAACGCTGCCTTGTCACACTGAAACTGGTTTAAAAGAGTGAAATGATGTTCAAATTTAAAGATTTTGGTATTTTTGGAAAGCTGAAAGCTTCCTCTACAACTCGTCCGCAGGTCGAAACCATGTTGCAACGGAAAAAATCGCGCAATCTTTGAAAATGTGAGGCAGGAACCCGTAATTTTGTTACATCTTAACTTGAGACACTTTTTTACCTGTAAGTTTTAAAAATGTTACCAGCGAAAAGTTCGGGATTGTTATACACGGCTAAAATCGCACATTTTTCAGCTTTCCAGCACAAAAAATTCGATCAAAATCCGTGAATCGGTTCAAGAGAAATTTCATTTTCCGTGGCTGGCGCACCGCGACCCGCCGTTCACGGGCATCGTCTTTTATTTATTGATGACGTTTCCGTGCGTCGGCTTTATCTATAGGAGGCACTGGTTTGAGCCCACATTCCCGTATCGATGTTTGGCATTTAAAATGCCAAACTGTTATATACAGTTTAAATAAAAATTAACACTTCAGATGTCCACCAGGTTTGATCGTGAGGTTTCAACCGGATTGTTTTGCTCCGCATTCATTCGCAGGCAGCGCCTCCGAGGCTGCAACGTGAAGCGAAATGTGTGTTTGAGTTGCGGCAAGCTCAGCAGAGATAGCAACCTGTTGACCGCTTCTCGTGCCGGAGTTTGACCCGAAGGCGAAGGCGGGCCGCCTTGTTCAGAATTCATGAATAATCGCGGCCGCCGCCAATGCGTTTGTTGCCTAGTTCGCCAGGTCGCATACACGGTGTGCCGGTAACTTGCTTGCCTATGGTTGAACGTGTTTTTGGCACAGGTTTTGGTCCAGGACAAATTCACACTAGTTTTAGGAAAGCCACACCCAGCATATCCAAAAAATTAAGGTCTGGGCTGCAATTTTAAACGACTCAGTCATCGGCCCGTTTTTTAATGAAGGCGAACCGCAATGGAAAAAGGTAGGCGTCCAGTTCCTCCAGGAAGAAGTGTTCCCAAGGGTGCACCACAGATAATAGCCAATTATTGCTTCCTTCAACATGGTGGCGCAACTGCCCATTTTAGTGTCCTCGCCCGCAACTGCCTCAATGAGCAACTTCCAGGAAGGTAGATTAGCCGTGGAGGACCGACGTCGTGGCCTCCGAGCGACTGATGGGGACTCGATGGGGACACCCGAAATCAAACGTGCACCCGGCTCGTGCAAACATCTTAGAAGAATGGGCGGCAAGATGAATTTCAGGTTCTCAAATGATATGATCAGCAATGTATTACAAGAACGGGACCAGCGTGTCCACGATTGTTTCGCTGCAGATGGGGCACATTTCGAGCGTCTGAAACACTGAATCGGGCAGGACGATTATTCCATCTAATGTGGTGCACCCAACGCGACTATTGAGGTGACTGTCTGATTACCGAACTCATATCAGATTTTCGACCGACTTATATTCCGCACTGGCAGTTACTAAAGCTAAAAACAATTTCATGAATGACCGGCTAATTCCTATTCGTTCTGTATATACAGGGCTGTGATTAAACCCTGTGCCTCATATTTTTAAGGTCCTACCCAGTCATTTATCGAAGCCAATAAAAACCAGAAAGCTGCCTTCCAAACGATCTGCAAAACTTGTGCAAGCACGAGTGCCTCGTCATTCGTCTAACATTTCAAAAACTTTGAATTGCTGAAAAAGCAATGAATTCTGACAAAGCTGGCAGGGCTGAGCCTCATTTGGATCAGCAGAGCTCCTCCTCAGCCGATGCAAACCAAACCACCAACTGTCCTGCACCTTTAAATCAAACAAAGCTGATTTTATCTTTGAGACAAAAAACTGCGCTCATTATTGAAACAAACGGTGCTTTGATTGAAAATCCGCTTTCGCACCATTTCAAAGAAACTGAAAACGGCAGATGCATGTGAATAGTGTTCTAAAATCACACTCCTGAAATATTATTTTGACATATTTTTGTTTTGTCTTTTGCAGACGCGAATGCGTCGTCTGCTAAGACAAAATGTTATTTTTACCCGCAAAACGAAAAATAAACACAAGCCCAGTTTTAAATAGTCGATTTTCGTTGCAAATCGACAACTCAAAACATTTCCCACGGATTTAGCCTAAATTTCGAATTTTTCTGTCATATGCTCAAACGAAGAGCTGATTAAGTTTTCTCTGCGATCGGTTCAAAAATGTGAAAAGTTTATTCAAAACGATTGCACTTTTTTATTTTTTTGCGATATTCGTGAAAGCCTTATTTCGTAACTACTCGAATCTACTATACGTAACTACTAAGTACCTGGAGGGTCAAAATTACAAGTTCCGTACTTATGGTCAGATTTTTCTCAAATTTAGCTGTCTGTATATGCTTGTCAGATGCAATTGTACAACTAGTTTCAGCATTCCTTTCTCATCGCACCCAGCAAGTGTCAGTTAATGGGTCACTCTCTACACCTCGTCCTGTCACTTCTGGAGTCCCACAGGGCAGCGTAATTGGTCCGATTCTTTTCCTAATTTATGTGAATGACGTAACTGAGGGCCTGGCATCTGGTATTCGCCTATTCGCCGATGATATCATCATTTACAGAGCGATCAAAAAACCCACAGATATCCACATACTGTCTGACGATCTTAGCCACATTTCTGAGTGGTGCAACACCTGGGGAATGAGACTAAATCCCGATAAATGCAAAACAATGTCCTTTTCCAGAGATGTTAACCCTTCCCCGTACATGATTCCCCGCTATTGCCTAACTGGCACCCCATTGGAAAGCGTTCCAGCCTATAAATACTTAGGAGTAATCCTAAGAGCCGACCTCAGTTGGGGCGACCATATTCGGTCGACTGCCTCAAGAGCGAGTCGGCTTGTCGGCTTCATCCAAAGGAATCTCAAGTTTTCGACTCCTGCAGCTAGAAGGAAGGCATATATGTCCTTTGTGCTGCCAGTGCTGGAATACGCGAGCGCATGCATGGGACCCGATGCTTGCTTCCGAGATTCATATTTTAGAAAGTACCCAGAGACGCGCTGCCAGGGTTATCTCCGGGAACTTCCGTCGCTGTGCCTCCGTTTCAGCAATCTTGTCAGACCTCCAACTCGAACCCCTTCGTGATAGACGACGTAACCGCCGACTCAAAATTTTTTCTGACCTTGTTTTCCAAAAATGCCCTGTTCCTCTGCCTGACTGCTATCGCCTCAAACCAGTTCAACGCCGTTCCGACCACGGGTTTTGTTTTTCATATCCAACACCTAGACACAATTTTCTTCTGAATTCATTTTTTCCAAAAACCATAAGAGATTGGAATTCCCTCGACACTCCGTCTCTGTTGTTTCCAAAGCACTCCTGAAATAGACATTAGCTCGATAAGGCATTTCCCTCCCCCTCATTTAAATTACATGCGTCAGTGAAATGGGAGCGACTTCTCATGCACTTCATGCATTATTTTATTGCTGCCATTTGTTTTTACCTGCCGACCTTTTTTTTTTTTTAACTTATTTGACGATGTTGTTAAAAACGGAATTGTAAGTACCATGGAGCGGTGTGCTCCCTGCCCCCAAAATTCTTTGGGGCAGTATTGTGTGTAAATTAAATTAAATTAAATTAAATTAAATTAAATTAAATTAAATTAAATTAAATTAAATTAAATTAAATTAAATATGCGGAAGGTCTCTCACAAAATTTCAACTCATTAGGTCGAGGTGTTTCTGAGTTATGGGGTGAAAGGATACAATTTGGAGAACTGACTCGGGCATCTTTTCACATCAGCATCCGTCAGTCGCAAAACAAATAAAACATTTTCCTGGCAACGTCAACTGGATTTTCGACTTGATTCAAAGCTTCCGAAATTCTGCCGCTGATTGTATATTCGTTCACCATTAGCCAGACTCTTCATGAGCAATAATCACACTCAGATTAAAATCAGCAAGCCAATTCGATGGCTATAGATTGGTGGGGTAAAGTCATTTGTACGGGGGGGACAGAATTGCACGGCAACAGGGAAACATTTTTAGAAAAAAAGCTGTACCCTTAGCCGTGCAATTGTGTCCCCCTTTGGCCAGCATACGGCACCGGGTGTGCCTTATTTCTCTGGAGGGTGGGCAGTCGGTCGGGATAGGTTAGGCGCTTTGCATATAGGTTAAGTTAAGTTGGGCTGGGTTCGGTTAGGTCGTTAGGTTAGGTGAGGCTAGGCTAGGTTAGGTTAGGTTATGTTAGGTTAGGTCAGGTTAGTGTTCTCTGCGCAGTGTACCTTTACTTGAAACAACCTGGACCTAATCTATCCAATCTGACCTAACCTGACCTGATCTCCCTGCGCGATCTCTTATTAAGCGACTAAACCCCATGATTTGCTCAGCCCGCAATTACAGATACAGAATAAGAATTGAATTGAATTGAATACTTTATTTCTTTAAGAGGCGTACACCTCATATCAGAATCAATGAACACTGAAAAACAATGAAATACATACGAAAAAAATGAAAAATGAAAGAACGCTCAATGTCAGATTAAAACCATCAAAGATGCGGAATGAATTTGAAATCCAAGAGCAGAACAAATCTGTCGAAAATGTTCAAATCAACTTATTTAAGTACCTGCAAGAGACCAGTCTCTTGTATACCCTGTATTCAGGGCAGAATTTCGAAGGCAATATACTTTAAATAAAAATGTGGGATACTCGCATTTTGCGTAAAACGAGTATTGCATGTCACCTGCATGTTTTGAAGTTTTATCAAAAAGATCACAAAAAAATCAAAATTTATCAAAAAAAAAAGCGAATTAAACTCGAATAGCTGATTCGCAAATGCGAGTATAAAAGGTCAGTTAAAATTTGGCTTCAGCTCTTTTTTTTCACGCCTTTGCCTTTCGGTGAGCAATTATCAGATCAGCATGTTTCGATCGCTGCTGCGCCAGTTGACCTCAATAAGTTTGCAGGTTTCTGCATTTCAAACAACTCCACAAGTTCATTCTCACAGATTGTGGAGGTGAGTACCAATTCAAGTGTTGTGAACATTGTTAGCTATATTGTTGTGTTCACCATATTGTATGTGTTCTCCTGATACCGTGAAAATGGGTGGTAAGTGATAGATAGATCCTTAGAGCCCATTGATTTGTGGTCAAACATGGAACCAAGACAGGGCACTGTTCATTTGGAATCTAAAATTTAATCAGCAAATCAGCGAGGTTGCGAGTGGGGTTTCATTGACAGAATCAAAATCTGACCACAAATCTGTTTTTCAAAACACCTTTACATGTTCCTTTGGAATTTGGTCTCAAAGGGCATGATTGAGAGATTTGAGGATTTTGAGCACATCGTGGAAAATAAATTCTGTTTAAAACGATTTTCTAAAGACGAAGGGATTCGGCTAAAAAAACATTTTAATCAGAACAGAAGAGTTTTCATGGGATGAAGGATAAACTGTTGAAAATATTTCGCTTTGATCGTTGAATATGAGTGAGTGACACCACAATGAAGTGCTTGCTAAACCGCCAATCTTGACGGCAGCCTTCATTGTTTTTCTTCCAGTTCCGATCTTTGGGCTGGAGTGTAAACTCCTCGATATTCCGCCAGGAAAACCTGCCATCTACAAATAGTTTTCGTTGGATCTTCACCCATCCATGTTACGAGTCGAAACATCAATCCAAATGGGTTCCACTTTGTATTTGGCATCCTCACGTCCTCTTGTTGTCGGATGAATTATCTTCATTGTCTTCAGTTGTCTTCCGTACCAAAAGATAAGTAAACTACACCGTTTCTCAAGCCTGTTCAGTTATCATGGCATTTTCGATGGAAAACTCACCACTGAATTCACCAAAGGATCCGGAAAAATCTTTTTGTATTCGTTACACTTAAAACCATTTTATCTGTACCTGCCGTTTGACCCACTTCAATTTGTATTCCACTGTTGTTCAAACCACGGTATAACATGTTCTGCATCTCAAAAGGGAAGAACTAAGAAAAACTGGAAATTAAACCAATGTAAATACCTTCCAGCCGAACATTTTGGGTTTTCTTGTTTCCGCAAAGGGACTGAGCATCCCGTTTTTCTTGAATACCAATAGTTAATGACATCAGGGCAGCGCTGACAAGCGTCTTTGCAGAATAGGAATGCTTAAAGGCTGTTCAAAGACACTCCAAGGGAGGAGATTCCAGTCACGCACGTCCTCGTTATGAAGGAATATTTCCCAACCTCACGCCGGAAATGAAGAGGATTTATTTTAAAGTTATGGTCATGACATGAATAGTAGGTTTGGAGGTTAACGTAATTTAACAGCTCTCCCCAGCCGCCAAGATTATCCAGCACTTGAAAAAGGGCAACGAGCCTAGCAACCTTCCGTCGATGTGCCAGAGACCTCCAACCTAGACATGATATCATTTGCGTAACACTGCTAAAACGTCTATAGTCACCAACTACAAATCGTGCGGCCCTACGCTGCAACATATCTAGGATATGAGAGTGACCTACTTGGAACGGGTCCCACGCCGGGGAAGCATACTCCAAAATTGGTCTAACCAAGCTTGTGTAGGCTAGCTCACGAATATTTCTAGGGCATTTTCTATAATTCCGTTTGACAAAATAGAGAGCAGAATTCGCCTTGGCTGCAATGCCAGCAAGGTGAGGACCCCAATTCAATTTTTCATCCAAAGTAACCCCAAGGTAAGTGATTTCCGAGCATTGGGGCAAAGGTTTATCATCGATGAAAAAGACATGTTTGCGTTGAGTACCATCTTTAGAGAACGAAATCGAAGCGCATTTTGCAACATTAATTTTCATGGCCGAGTCAATGCACCAAGATGATAAATTTTTCAAATCACATTGTAAAGCAAGGCAATCAGCTATACACATTTGACATTTGAATAAAGGAGGCAATCGTCGGCAAAAAGACGGATATTACAGTTCAGATAATCAGGTAGGTTGTTAATGTAGATAATAAACAGCAAAGGTCCAAGAATGCTCCCCTGGGGAACACCAGAAGTCACAGGATATGGCGCAGACAAATGAGAGGCAACTCGAACAACCTGTGACCGATTGGAAAGGTAACCACGAACCCAGTTAACGGTGCATTCATCAAACCCAAGATCATTTAATCTCTGAACTAGTAGCACGTGGTCAACTGTGTCAAAGGCTTTGGCAAAGTCTATTGCTATGGCATCAACTTGTCCCCCCGAATCTAAAACCATAGACAACTCTTGCACAAAAGAGGTGAGTTGGGAAGTGCATGAATAGCCCGCCCGGAAGCCATGCTGAAATGGAGAAAGCAGCCCATTTGAATCCAAATAGCTTCTCATGCGAGTTGCCATAAGAAATTCCAAAATTTTTGAACAAGTGTTTAGTAAGCTAATAGGGCGATAGTTAGAGGGGTCAGATTTACTACCCTTCTTGAAGATCGGTACAATAAGAGAGCGCTTCCAAGCGGATGGTATATAACCTAATCTTAGACTATAGCATTAAAAATCAAAAGAAGAAATTTGCTAAATACGTTAGGAAGCAATTTCAAAAACCTTGCAGTAATGTGATCATCGCCTTCAGACACTTTAGATTTCATTTTAGTAATTCGATTTATGATGGAAGTTTCAGAGAAGACTTCCCAATGGTGACACTGTTAACAAGAAAATCAGACGCAGCGGGAGCATGGCTTGATTTTTGAAACACCTTTGCAAACACTCCATTCAAAAGCTCTGCTTTCTCTGATTCATTTGAAGCCAAAATCGGACAATTGGTGTCATCAAAAGAGAGAGTTGGAATGGAAGCCGTGTCTGATTTCAGAATTTTGTTGAATTCCCAAAATTTTTTTACTCCAAAGCAACCTTCACGGAAGGAAAGGAGATAATCGGAAAGAGCCCTGTGTTTGCCTTCCGAATAAGCCGCAAGAGCTTTCTTATACGAAATAGCACATTCACGTGAGCGCTTCCGATTTCTGAAAAGCAATCGTAACTTTCTTTTCATGTTAGATAAATGCACGTTAAACCACGGTGGCCTACGCACAGTGCGAATTGACCGCCGAGGTACAAAAAGTTGTAAAGCCACCCTTGTTATTTCAGAAAAACGTTCCCAGAGACAATCTACCCCTCTGTCGTCATCAGACATTTTCTGAAAGTCATTGAATCTGGACAGCATATACTTTGACATGCCTACCCGATCAGCATTCCCGAAAAGAAAAATAGTTTTGTTTACAGCTGTGATTTTAGGTTTGCGAAAGTTCAACTCAAAATGGACCAATTTATGATCGGAGATGCCATCTTCCACAGACAGATTACGGCAAATTTCAGGTGGCCGCACCAAAACCACATCCAAAATATTTGGCCCGCGCGTGGGAGAATCAATACATTGGACCAAATTGTACTTCGAGACAAAAGAAAAACATGCCGTGTTCAACTCCAGCCCATAAAGAGGCGTCGAGTTGATCCTTCCCAACTTCCAGTTTATGTCCGGAAGGTTCAAATCGCCCAGAATTACCAGCGGTTTGTTGGCACATGTAAGCAATTTAAATCGGTTTAGGCAATCATCTAGAGCGTCAAATACAGCAGAATCAACAGAATGGGGTCTATAAACAATGACCCAAATGGAATTTTTATAATAATAATTATTATTGTTCAAAAACTGCCACAAAGTTGATGGTGGCAGGTCGACGAACATAGTTCTGAGTCAAGAGGAGATTAAAGAAATCGGCAACATGGAATAAACAACGAAACAATCAGCAATGTGGAAACGTGAAAACAACAGAACGATGGTTAAGGAAGACGTGGTGCGACGAAGAATTTGGTGGAGGAATCAAGGTTGTTAACAGAGCAGAGCATAAATTCAAAAACAGGACGGATATAAAGAACGGAGCAAAGTAGATAGGCGTAGAGGCGCAAAACAACCTCCGCCTCTCTCATCTCTATCTCTTCGGGCAACAGAGAACCCCGGGGGAAATATCCCCGCATCCCCTATTCTCGAAGAGAGCCAACTTTCTGAACGAGTAAATTTGGTTCGAAGAGTTCCTCCAAGGTTCCTAGCTCAATTTTTTTATTTTACAAACTTCTGAAATTAGAATACAAAACTTTTATTCCCTGCGTCTTGGATTTTCGTAGCAAAGGTTTTGCCGAATTGTCCTCACAGGTCTGCGCAACCAGAGGCAATCCCAAAGGCACAGATGCAATCTGCCCACATTTGACATTTTCATCATTTGTCCCCGTGGTCATCAAAGAAAGAGTTGAGCGCAGTTCATGCACAAAAGTCTGCCCATTTGCCGTGGAACCATCAGCAGGTGAGCTGAAAGCCACACACAGTAATTCAGGTGATTTTGATCCACTAGAAAACCCCATATGTCAACCATAAAAGCCAGATGAAATCGAATAAGCTTCATCTGCAGGTGCAGAAATGGATTGACGTGAATGAGTTCGCATTGGGAGCTCATGCCGCGTTGATATAACAGAAAAAGAAGCTCGAGATGAAAATCCTGGGTGGTCAGATTCAGTTGACAAAGGACGCAATTTTACAAAGTCAAAGCAAGAGAAAACAGAGCGAAACGAAGCTGAGGGCTGGCCGCATTGACAAGCATGTGTTTGCGGACTCAGTACAGATTGCTCCGGGAACCATAAAAAGTTTTTGAGGCAATTCTAACATGATACAGAAAAAAATTTGCTAATTCAAAATAGCCTCTTTTCGTCAGATGGCAGTTGTCCGCTTTCAGCCAGTGATGACTAAAGTTATAGGTAATGTCTGCGAAGAATACGTTATGCGACTAGCAGACACTTTTCATAGCCTCATTAACGCCGAAAATAACGTCAACGGGAATATCTACTCTGACGAAAAAATAATGCAGGCAAATAATGCAGGAAATAAAAAAAAAGAAAAAATAATGCAGGCAGTATAGCAACGAAAATGCAAAAGAAAACCGTTTGAGGAGAACACAATTGCACGACAGAGAAAAAGCACACCCTGTAGATACCGTCTGCAGAAGCCAAAAGGGGGGACACAATTGCACGGCAAGTACAGCTTTTTTGTAAAAATGTTTCCCTGTGACCGTGCAATAGTGTCCCCCCATATAAATGACACTAGCCGGGCTGCGCCCGGCCCTGCCGGGCTAAAGTAAACGTGCCTGTAAAATAATTGCATATGGTGGTGGGTCGAAAAATGGGGCTCAAACGACGTGCGCACAGTGCAAATATCATTGGAGGTGATTGTTTCCGGAACGCCCCCGTAAATTCGGCAAATGTTTTCCGTCCATGATTTCGCTTCTTGGCAAGGTTTGCTATTTGCTTAAGGTGTGAGTTATGTCCAGTTTCATGGAGGGTTTTAGGGCAACGCCATTTTGATAGCGTTTCTTGTGAAATAGGATGAGTTTCCTTCGAGGAGATTATCGGACCCGGAGTCAATAAGGAGTCGGCACCATACGTACGCTTCAAATATACCTATAGCAGCGATGGAGCCTTTAATCTGATGGATGGCTGAATTCATCTGGTCTGTTTCCCAACGCAAGAGCGACTGTCAAGGTAATACCGAAAAGGCAACGTTGGTCAAGGACAGTAATGGAAGGAAGACCATCCTCGTGTCCCTGTAGAGCTGCTGAAAGAGGCCTTAGCGGCCAAGTCCCTGAACTCCTTAGGAGAGACGTTAAACGGGAGATCCGCTGCGCAGCAACACATTTTGCACCGCAAAGAACACCAGTATACAGGGACATGACAGGGGCCTGGCAGCAGGGCCGCATAACCAGGGATCTTTTCTGGTAGGGGCAGACACTTTTCAGGAAAGGATATGGCCTCCGACCCAGGGGAATTGGGGGCGGACCCTGCCAGTAGTCCGGGTATGGTGGCGGCATCTTTTTCCCCCAATCCACTTCCGC
>JASGXE010008713.1:0-27183 GCA_030068105.1 Sinentomon sp. SZTP_YWyxl
TTCACACTCTTCCATTTAAATACACAGAAAAATTTAAATTTCTATGCCGAGAATGAAGTTTTCGACCGAATTCTGAATTCACTCTGAGCACACTTGGGAGCATTCCTAGCTCATATCTTCAAGTGGAATGAGGAGTAAGAGTTTGGACGCCTGGCGAAACTTGAATGTCATTTATTGCTCTCTGGTGAAAATTACCCATTGTTGCGATCAACAATAACCCATTGTTGCGATCACACAATTACCCATTGTTGCGATCAACAATTACCCAATGTTGCGATCAACAATTACCCATTGTTGCGATCACACAATTACCCATTGTTGCGATCAACAATTACCCATTGTTGCTGGTGTGCATCGGCACTTGGTAATAATTGACAAAACGCAATGATAGCAATTAATTGTTTTTGATTAAAACTACATGGTGATTTTCTGAGAAATATTCCTATCTGATTAATCGATTCTTTACAGTCCATTTAAATCTAAATTAAATTAATCCATTATCATTGGAAATTATCCATTTTAATTGTGTAGAATTTGCTTGTCATTTTTACATTTGTCTTATCACTGATGAATTTTTTCAAGGCCTACACAAAGTAAGAAGACAAAAGAATCGATTTCTTTAGGTATACGTCGTATTCTTACCTGTAATCCTCAAGCTGTTGGATCCGTTCAAGACCCTCAGGGTGCTGGCTGTCTACAATGATGTCTTTCTTCCTGACAACACTCAGATTGGCCTGAGTGTACGCTTCGCCCTTGTTGTTCCTGGCCAAACATGTGTACTGGCCAACATCGTTCAATGTGACCGACTTGATTGTCAACGCAACATAACCGAAATTGAAAAAATTCGTAATTCTTGAACCTGGAAGAAAGAAGATAGTGAAATTTTGAGACATTTTTGAAATTTAACTTCCCAAAAACTGTTACCAGATCTTTAAAAGGAGCAGTTGGAATTGGCACACACGATCAGAAAGGCGAAAAAACTGCTAAATGAAAAGTCCGAAGTGCTAAATTCTAAATGAAAGTCTGAAAATTTTTATTCCTTCGGACTTTTCATTTAGCAGTTTTTTCGCCTTTCTTATCGTGTGTGAAAACTGTTACCATCATAAATAATTAAATAATTTCCGATTGATCTAGTTGGGAATTTTAGTGTAAATTAGTGAAGGTTGTAAGACAATCTCAGCTTGAGTGTGTTGCGTTCTATTCGGAAGTGTGAATTGTAAAATCAATATCTGTGCGACGTAATGCCTCTTTTCATACGCCCCCAACAGCACCCACAATTCAGACCAATGATCAAGGAAGCTAGAGAAATGTGGTGCTTGGAGAAATAGGTCAACCCCAATTGAAGAGGAGACTCTACCTCCTTTTCACCAGCATTAAGTTTCAAATTTACAACCATTTGATACAACTGCCATGCATAAAGACGGTAAGGTTCAGGTTGGTCACTGCTCTGCTAAACAGAAGTAGAAAAATAATCTGGATCAGAAATGCCAACCCCCATACCATCAATTTGAGGAGATCGGTCAAATACTTTTTTGTTTGTCACATGCCTATGGCAAATTATGGACGATACCCATAGTAGTTTGATTTTTAATGCTCTTATGTAATTTATGTCTCAATTATTACACTGCGAATGAAGGTGTAGATTAACTCCCCTTGGGCTGAATGGTCGTCCCCTCGGTCGTCCCGTTATGCCCCACGGCCGTTCTGGATGATGCAACAAAACCAAATATGTCCACAACTGTCGCCTGACATAAGATCTCTGCTAAATCCGAGAGAGCTCCAAATGGACTCGGGCCCCTGGACCCTGTCAAGCGGGCCTTGCCTTTATCCAATGGTTGAAAAGCATCACAAGCATGGCAATGAAAATATTAAACTTTTCGGTACTTTAACTAATTCATAAGTTTCCGTTTTCTGTGTTGTTCAAAACCAGATGGTGAGTTTCTATACCGGGGTCATTCCCATTCCATCCAAAGAAATTAACCAGCTTGTACTTACTTGCTTCGAGCGGTTTTCCGTCCTTGTACCATTCCACTCTCATGGACGCATCGCCAGTCGGTTCCAACCTGGCTTCGAAGTGAGCGAATCCACCTTCACCAATGTTCAACTGGTCTTTGAGAGGTGTTTTAAACACAGGCGGATAGTTTGCTTCCAAAAGTTCTTCTGCATACTTCTCATGCAGTGCTTTCTGATAGGCTTCCAATTCCTGAACCTTTTCGATGTACTGCATTTGTTCAGGGATTCCCAGGTCAGCAGTTACACCGCTTTCACCTACGAGGGTTGATTAGAGAGAATAATGTTATGGACTTTAATCGCCCAGAAACATTTTTTTCCCATAAGATGAAAGGCAAAGGCCTGTAATAAACAGGTGAGACGTTGTTGAAACTAGAGAAGTAAAAACAAATCACACGGCATGGCAAAAATGTAACGCGATGAGTCGTGTAGCAGATACTAGGAATAGACACGTCCATTCATCCCCCCACCCGAGACACATCTTTGGGTTCAATGCTCCACTGGAAGTCGTATGTATCCTTTAAGATACAAACGACATGTGTAGAAGGAGGCTTTTTAATAACGAAAATGCAAGTCTCCTTCCAATCCATCGAGTGCAAGTAAAGTGTCCTTAGAACATTATGGGGTTTTCTACGGGAGGAGAGGAGAGAAAATAAAATTGGATGGGCTTTCTTTCAGGAGAGTTTGGTTTGATTAACATTTTCTTTCGCCCTGAAAATAATCAAATCACAGCAACACACACCACACCTTGGAAAGATTGCTGCGTTGAGTACTGCAGAGGCGTTTAATTCGACACCCAATATTTACCCCTTAAATAAATCAAATCATAGCAACGCCGAAATGGCGTTGCGTTCAATGCTGCAAAAGGGGTTCAATTCGATTCCAGTTTGGCAAAATCACGCTTCACAAGGACCCCGTTGCAGGTTGCAGTGCATAGTGCATTTTGCGGAATTGACCATGCAAGTGTGGTCTCTGTGAAAAGGATGTGGTTCTACGTCAACAGGACTCAATTCCAATCGAATTTATATTTCCTACCGCAGTGATAAATTTGCTTGCTGGTGCAGTTTTTTCCAAGCAAAATTTCCAAATTGCAAACAAACATTCGATCCCATCATTATGTTTTGTGGCAATTCTGAAAAGCTAACTCACCAACAACAGTGATAACTGACGAAGTGATCGCTTCCCCGACCCTGTTCGTTGCCCTGACAACATATTGACCACTGTCCTCCTTTCTCAAGTGATTGATATTCAGTGACAAATAGCCGAAATTGGATATTGTAGAGATCCTCGAACCTTATCAGAAGAGTTATAAAGCAATTTTCGAATTATATAAACAGCTTTTCTGTTTGGAAATCAATTGATATCGCAATTATGACCTTTTTCCCACAGTACCTGAACAGGAACTAATTTGGAAAATATCTAATGCATGGGCAGATAGATGGCAAGGCATACCTCACTTGGAACACTCTCATCATGAACACTTGCGACCGTATTTCCCAAAGCCATTAACCCTAACCCTAACCCCCACCGTGCCAAGAAAAACGTCAATTCCACATCCAGTTGCATCTTTCTCAAAAATGGAAAAGGAATGGCGTTGTGCATAGAAATAAAATTTTACGACACAGCTCTATCCACTAAATTGGTTATTCTCTAGCTTAGTGTTAGGGTTAGTGGCTTTGTGGAATACCACCGATGATTCTCTTTTCTACACAACTTTTTATTGGATTATTTATGAGTTTCAGTATTTTATGTTTTTGGCGAATTGATCTTAGGCCCATAACGGATTGAAATGGACAGCATAAATCAGTTCGTAACATTTTGAAAAATAGCTCATCCAGGATATCAAGTGAAATTTAGAAATTTATTGATCTTTCCTTCGGTCAAACTTTAAAACGAAATATCTCAACCCTTATTATTCCTAAAATGGTTAAGTTGTCATACGTGCTAACCGGCTGTTATTGGCCTTCCGTCGTGAAACCATTCAATCCTCATGTATGGATCGCCAACAGGTTTCAAATGAGCTTCAAAGTGCACATTTTGTCCTTCTTGAAAGGTGCCTAAATCACGCAACGGTTGACTGAAGTAAGGCTTTTGATCTGCCATCTCATCAACAGACGCCACTCTTTCGTATTTCGAATAGTCCTCCAATTGTTGAATCCGTTCAAAACTGTCCGGATGTTGAACAGAACTCTCAATTGGCGGCCGTGCTGCATAAAAAGTATACAGACATTGATACAAATGGGAGCACGCTCATTTCCTTTCTCCATGGAGAAGCTATGTTTACCACAGCAATTGTATTTGTAACAGAATTGCTACGTTTTCGTAATGGAATTCAAATGTCACGTGCTCGGAGAAGTCTCATCTGTAGCGCAAAAGCAATTTGTTGTAACTGGATTGTAACAATTGTCATTTCGCAAAATCTTTATCCAGGAGAATCGAATTTGAAATGGAATTCATGTTCACACGAAACTTTTTGCTTGACGTGAGATGTGCACTTATCGTGAATTGGTTGCTGTCAGTCATCGCATGTAATAAAGAAGTTATAAACCAGGTTGTAACTTTGTGCCCTAGAGCATTACACGCTTTAGCAAGCATCTTAAAGTTGTCTGTCTTTGCATAGACAAACTGAATCCGTTTTGGGAAAAAGGGCATAATTGTACTTTTTCCCGGTTCTGAGTTCGATGTCGCCCATGATCTCTGTTCATCCCAGTGATGCTTCACATAAAAAACACACATTTGTGCTGACTCCAAATGGATCTATAGTGTCTGCGAATAAAACATTTTTTCTGGAAAAGGACACAAATCCATGAATTATGCCGTTGTTACTAGAAAAGTATGGAAACATAAAAATGGACTTATGCCCTTTTTCCCAAAACGGATTCAACAAGAGGCGCTGTCAATGGGCATTCATCCCTGATTGGGTGGGATTTGTGGTCCCTTTGTGCAGAAAGATTTTTGAGTGGGAAGGCAGTTCGTAAAACATGAAGAAGTTGGAGGAGACAGCTTGCGTTTCGCCCAGTCACAGTGCGAACCAAACCGCCCTAGAAAAGAGTTTATTGACAGACACGGTATGTAGGTTTTAGACAGAATTTTCTTAAAGCAACCCTCCCTCCTTTCGCTGAAATCCTGGTTACAGTGCCGTACTCAGTAAGGTAGAGTTGTGAGTGCCTACGAGTGGTTGAATGGATTAGTGAACGGGTGTCACTTTAAATGGTAAAAATTCATTCATCAAAGTTGTTCACTTTCACACCCAGATAAAAAGGAGACGAGACATACGTGTTACAATCAGTCTTGCAGATGACTCGGCTGTTCCACTTAACGTTGCAACTCTACACGTGTAAACTCCGGAATCCTCTGGTATCAGTCCAATTACCTCCAGGGACAAGTAACCGAAACGTTCCGTTGCAGTAGCTCTGGAGCCTGAAAGGATAGAGGTGAGAATAAAATACGGATATTTGAAAAACAACATTCCCATTAATCAGGGCGCGCAGCGAAGAACAGGGCTCGTGCAGGAAGATGATGGCCATCTTGAGGGCGTTTGAATGATTCTGGTGCTGATGGCCTCGCTCGAACAAGAACAAGCTAATTTTTGGTCACCGGGCATCAGCAATCATCGACCTTGTGTGGACGGGATCTTCCTTCTCGGTGAACATTTGCATTAACTTCAATGTTGTGAGTTAAAGTTAATGGATTGATTTAACCACCTTTACAGAGTGATGGCCATGTTAAAAACGTCTTCAAGGGAACAGGAATTCGGTTTGGCGTTGTCTGTACAACTTTCCAGGGAATGGTGAATTCTGCATGACTGATGGAGAAGCAATTTGATCTTCTTTAATCCAGAAACTTGAATATTTGTGGATCATTTCCGCCGAAAGGCTGGTTTCTAATTTTTCATTGTGTTGTTCAAGTTTGTGATGGGACTGGCACATTCAAATATTCTCCAGATCAGAACTTTTCGCAAGAGGTCCATGTTGGGTTTAAGATTATGTCCGTTAAGATTCTCAAACCAGCCACCACGAAACGGTGCCATTTTGGACAGTTCGTTTTCCATCCCAATCAAACGTCTGCCAACTGTCTTGAATTGTCTGTGCATTTTCACAGAGTTACAGTTGAATCAAGATGAAAGGTTGAATTAAAATAAATCCGCAATTGTTATTTCAGAAAATTTGAATGATTTTTGTAACACGCCTAACAGGCCTTTTCCAGCATAACTCCCCTTTCATCGGTTTTGTGTAAAACTAGAATATAAACACACATTTGAAAGAACATTCACTCTCGTTTATTCCACCAGAGTGATTTCCAAGATTAAGCATCTGGTTTTTAAATTACGGAATGATACTGGTAACTTATTGAGTTCCCTTCGTAAAAGCCTGTTAAAAGAAAAAAGGACACGGACAATTTTTTTCTGGTAAATTCCATTTGGCAAGATCCATCTGGCAAGTTCTTCAAGTATCTCCAAGTTCTGCCTGGCTGGTTATATCTAGCAAGATCTGTCTGGCAAGTTCTACGATATCTCTCAAGTTCTACAAGACAGGATCTATATCTGACAAGTTCTATCTGGCAGGCTCTATATCTGGCAAGTCCTTTATCAAGGGCAGCGTTTTTATACGTCCACCCGCGATTACGAGTAGTTTTCCATGTTTTAAAATTTGATAAAATAATATTTGTTTTATTTTTCACTCACTTGCTTCAATTGGATGGCCATTGGCAAACCATTCGATCTTCAACGTCGGATCTCCAACTGGAGCCATTTTTGCTTCGAACATAACTTTGCCTCCCTCCTTTCGTTCCATATCCCTCAGCGGAGTCAAGAATACAGGTGGTTCGTACACCTTTTCGTCCTCGGGTTTCGGTCCATGTGGAACAGATCTTTCCACATGTCTGAGGAAGATTATTTCCGGATCAGTCTCCTTCCTGCAAATAAAGAGTGAGCACGCAATCAGGAAATACGCATTGATTTCAGCAGGAAAGAAAATGCTGCAACGGCGCATGTGTCATGAATGTTGCAGATATCGAAGATACCGTTTCTCATTTCACCTTATTCTTGTTGGAAAGGGATAATATCCAGCAGTGGAAAGCATAGCAAGTCGATGTAGGGGAAGGGTGGTAAAGAAATATCCGGGTAGGAAATCTGGCGTCGAAGCGCCCCTCACATTGTTGGAGTCTACTGCAGGCGAACCCCCTTGCATTATTTGTTGTCTTGAGCTGCAACACGCAGGGTGATCGCAAGAGGAAGAGCTTGCACCCCATTCCATCCAGGCATCGTCTTATGTTTTTCTCGCATAGGACATCTTCGAGTGACAATAAAATGGTTTTTTCTTCTTTGTGGCCCATGAGACAGTCAATGATTTCTGACGGGACTTGATTTAATATGGTAAGGTTAATTTAATGGGTTTCAGTGGATCCTCTGGCATCAAGCGGTGAGTCTCAGACCAGGCTATTATCCTCCTTCTTTCTGAGCATTTTCTGTTTCCTGACAAGATTCGCCATTTCGCTCAAAAGCAAAAAAGATGAAATGTAAACACTGTAAACTTGCACTCAGAATGTTTGCAAGCGAATCACGAATGCTTGGTGAGTTGAGAAAATCATAAAATGGAAATGGAACCACAATAATTAAATTTGTGAGAAACGCACTCGGGCTCGATAACTTTGACGGGTTTCGGCAGCTGCAACCTCCAAGGTGGAGTTGTCTGAACGACCGGCACTTCCACAATCAACTTCCCTCTGGTTGACGTCGAACCAGCTGAGTTCTGAGCTGTGCACTGGTACCAGCCACCATCGGAAGCCTTCGCCTTTGGTATGTCGAGCGTCGACGTGCCTCCGTCGGTATAAATGTACAATTCAGGACTCGTGATCACGGGAACACCGTCCTATTTTGTTGTAACATGAAACAAATTATGCGATGAGAGCAGATTTTTCGGGGTAAAGTCATTTCTAGGGGGACACAATTGCATGATTGCAGGGAAAGGTCTTCAGAAAAAAGCCGTGCTCTTGGCCGTGCAATTAAGTCCCCCTTTGAGGCCAACATGCGGTGTGCCTTTTCTGTCGGGTAATCGGTTCGGTCAGGTTAGGAGAGGTTAGATTGGGTTTGGTTAGGTTAGGTTGAGTTGGGTTGGGTTAGGTTTAGTGAAGTTAGGGTTCTCTGTGTTGCGAAATTGAAAAGGGAGGACACAATAATTGCATGGCGGAGAGAACAGCTATTTTCTGAAAATGTTTCCACGTGAATTGTGTCTCCCCTTTTTTTAAGCATAACCCGATTTTCACTCTCAATTCGCCATTATTTTTGTATTGAAGATCTGAAATTCTCTACCATAATCTCTGTTCACATAACAAGAAAGCACTGGTGATAAATGCCTAGCCCTTCTTCCCCCTCCCGCCTGTTGATTTGCGCCGGACTATGTCCTTGCAAATTAAATTGTATTATTATGAAATCAAACATCAAGTTAATCTCGGGTTTCCCCGGTTACACCCACCGTACGGGCCGAAACCAAGTAACGGCGAGGACTGGATCCACCAACCATTCTGTCCATAGACAACCCCATTCACCTTGATGAAGATCAAAAACAAGATATGTCAGTTCGTATTGCTTCTGTGTGAGGTCATATCTAACTACTGCATGCGAAATACCTTTTCATAGAATGTAAACATGATAGTGCTTAACTTCAGGAGCGGCAAACAAGTGCCTGTCCTGTCCACCCATGAAGAACTTCTTGGATACCTTATTTTTCTTTTTTTTCGCATTTTTCTTATTTCTTCTTCTAAATCAATTTTGTTATCATATTTTTCTGAAAAATGCGCAGGCCAATTTATCTCTTCCAAATTTATTCCAATTTATTCCAGCCTAAATTATATTATTTTTCTAAAAAATGCGCAGTCCAATTTTTCGACTAACCTTTTGCCAGGTGAGCCTAGGAATTGGTGCGCCAACTGCACGGACGTGCAATGTCACTGGTTCACCTTCCCTCACTTGGACGGTTGTGAACTTCTCCACAAATTTCGGAGGCACCACCTGCTGCTTCTCAACGACCGTCAATTTGGCCTGAAAAGAAGAAGTAGGTTAGTGAGAAGAACATTACCATTCTGCAAAAAACACGATCGAGATTCAAAAAAGAGTGCACCCTGACATGGTACCTTTTCAAAACACATTTGCAACTTCATCGTCCAGTAGCTCAGCTCAGCTGATCACCGGCTCTTGAGGCTTTGACGGGCATTCAAATGTTTTCCTGCCATTTGAATAGTAATGGCTTAGCAGCTTGTGGGGAGGATAGGCGAAACCTACTCGTAGTGTATTGAAACAGTCTTTTTACCGGTGATGATTAAAAGTTTTCCAAGAGCTCTATCTCCGATGAATGTGTGCGGTCGTTCAGGACATGGACAGAGTCTGATGACGGATCGGACGGCGCGTCCTCTCTTTGATTTGAAAATTCGAATAAAATGTCAATTTCTGCAGTAGATTGAGGCGTGTCATCAGGCAAATGGAGGCTTGTGTAACCCTTTAATTCATTGCTTGTAACTGCAAAAAACCATGCGTGGTATGGTTCAACAATCTGAAAAATGAATTCAACACCTCAGAAGAACCTGGAGATCGAACAAAAATAACTTGATTCGTCCTATAAATTCCCACGAGGTCAGAACTGGGTTTTCAAAATTCTTGCTTCATTTTTTTTATTGCGCCGTCACGCCAGACAAAGTGCAATGCTTGGAGTAAAACATGTTGCCGATTTGCAGTGAAACAAAAATGTGCATTCATTTTTGTTCAACAAACCTGACATGCGACCTCTCCTGAATTGTTTTTCGCTACGCATGTCACAACACCTGCGTCTTCCCTTGACGCACTCGTTATCATAAGTGCGTGACTGCCAGTTTGATTAACCAGCGACTTGTGAGTGGAGTCGTCGACGACCAGCCTGTCATTGATATACCAGAAGACCTGTGGGTAAGGTCGTCCGCTGACGTGCACCTCGAAGCGGACCGTTTTGCCCTCAGTCACCTCGGCGTCTGAGCAAGTGCGAAGAAAGGACGGCGCAAGTGACTTTGGGCCGCCGCTGACAGTCGTTTTCTCCTCGATTACCAAAGACTCCTGCTTCAACGTTCGCCGAATGGTTTCCGGAGAACCTCTGTTGAATCACAAGAAGAAAAGCTCAAAGACTTGTGTTGTGATTCTGCAAATCGATCATGTTGTCATCTTAAAAAATGATGTGATCTTTGAGATAAATCGATTTCAGTCTGTGTCTGTTATGCGTTCCGTTCGTCATTAATATGGCATCGGTTATCACTCGTGTGCTGCATTTTTAGTTTTCGCGATTCCTGTGGTTGTGTTGAATAGGAGAAATTAACACACTCACAGCGCTGGGTATTATGAATTGGAATTGGTCTTTCACGCGCCTCAAGTGCTGCTGACATTTGGGGATATGCATCCGTACCCATCGGAACAAATTCAGTGCGTGATCGTCAAGCTTAAAAAATGATGCAGACACTCGCATGGTGAATGTTCCTCCCCATTGCTCGAGTCAAATATTTCATGTGATCACCCATGCCAAAAAAGAATTGACCTTTTCGCTGTGCAGCGCGCAAGTTCTGCGCACCTCTACGGAACATTCAAACATGTTTTAAGATCGTCCTCATGACCAAAAATGCGGTTCAAGCAAAGTGTAGGTTCTCACAATTGTTCCAACTGGGGATTGGTCGAGTCAAAATGGTCGATATACTCAGCAAGACGAAAGTTAGCTCTCCATGTGTAAAGAATTCTCACACTTGACTTTCTTTCAATGGATGGAGTGGATACCATGCATGGATGGAATGGTTTGATGGATGGATTAATGGAATGGATGCTACAATGTTTTAACTGGTTGACTAATTACCCGCTGTTCGTCACAAATCTTCGAGGGAAAGATCATTATAAATTCAGTGGCCGTTAAGTTTGAATGGCACCAAATTCTTATGCCACCATCATGTGGAATCCTTCTACGAGTGAACTTAACGCCCCAAGGTTCAATACTGGAATCGGACGGCGTCTGAATTAGCCATAGCCCCTTGGAATTTCTTTTTTATGCTTGAAGACTTCTGAAGAGCAAGTGTCGTGCCTAACATGTTAGCTGCAAACATATGAATAACACAATTTAAGGATCATCTTACGGGTAAGTTTGTGAAAATTGTTGTGTGATTTGTTGATCCGTCATCCGGTCGTATTGGCTCGGAGCAGGCTCAACAGCCAAGTATGCTGATGAAACAACACAACCTAGGATTACAAGATGACAAGAATTAAGAGATAAAAATAGGCTGATTGAGTGTGTATCTACCTACTTTTGATATAGTGCTCGATGTGGGGTGCTTAGGGTATGACTGGAGTGACACCCTTTAAAGTTATTGTGAAACTTATAACTCGACGTCCCAGCCAGATCACCACCATTCAGCTTTTGGGTTCCATGTTCGAATCTCAGAAACTTCAAGATCAAAGACGCGACGGTTTTCATTCGGTTTTTAACCGAAACGAAAGATCACAACGTTTTTTCTGACAGCTTGACAACAACGTGATTTTAATACTCAATAAGTGGCGTAATTCGTCGCTTTGGGTGTCGCCAGTTTTTATTTGTCCGCAAGAGGCGCGAATGTCGCTCGGTGGCCTACTGCGACAAGTAAAATGCATTGCGACTATACGGCGGTCGCGGGTTGTCACCCACGGAATGTTAAATTTCTCTGGAACCGTTTCACGGATTTTGACAGAATTTTTGTGCTGGAAAGCAGAAAAATGTGCGATTTTGGACGTATATAACAGCCCCGAATTTTTCGCTGGTAAAAGCTGAAATATTGGAGATATACAAAAGTGTCCAAGTTAAGATGTGATAAAATTCCGGGTTCCTGCCTCACATTTTCAAAGATTGCGCGATTTTTTCCGCTGTAACATGGTTTTGACCTGCGGAAGAGTTGTAGAGGAAGCTTTCAGCTTTCCAAAAATACCAAAATCATTGAATTTGATCATCATTTTATGAATAAAAAACGCGACATGGAAGCATTATTTTTTCGTTGCGTCGAAAACAAAAAATGCTTCCATGTCGTGTTTCTTCTCCTAAAATGGTCAAATGATGTTCTAATTCAATGATTTTGGTATTTTTGGAAAGCTGAAAGCTTCCTCTATAACTCTTCCACAGCTCGAAACCATGTTACCACGGGAAAAATCGCGGCCTCAAGGGAGACGCGGCCTCATCCCCGCTTATTCTTGTGCAAAAATAAAATGAATTCTTCCGCGTCGCGTTCTCCCTAAAAAAAAGAGTCAAATGGTGTTCAAATGCAATGATTTGGTGTCCGTGGATAGCTGAGGGCTTCCTCTACAACTCTTCCGCAGACCAAAACCATGTTATAACGGAAAAAATCGCGCAATCATTGAAAGTATTAGGCAAGAACGCAAAATTTTATCAAATCAAAATTTGAACATATTTTTTCCCCACATGACTTTCAAGTTTTGCCCGTGAAAAGTTCGGGATAATTTTATAGTCCTGAAAAGGTCTAATTTTCAGCTTTCCAACACAAAAGATTTAATCAAAATCCGTCATTTTGTTCCAGAGAAATTAAACAGTTCGTTGCCGATGCACAGCGACGCAGAAATCAACCACAGCCAGGAAAACCGGCCTCTTGACGCGACGGCAGAGAAAGGAAAAGAGCGAAAATTGGCGATCGATGGGCGGGGATGGGCAATGAGAGTTACGGCACTTATAAGTATTAGAATCACGTTGTTGACAATATGCTTGGCGCTTTCTATTTCTACGCTGCACCTTCGGTTAGTTGCGTCAACCCTATTAATGATAATATTCTTGGCCACCGCGGCAGCCGTGGCGGTGAGCCGAGCGTCAACCTAATCAATAAAAATAAGTATTTTTGGCCACCGTAGTACACCTGTAGTGTCTGTATAGTCCAACAATTTGATCGGTATATTTTTGCTTCTAAATTTTTAACACGAGGAGTTTTTTCAAGTTTTGGTTTACGACGGCAATTGGGGTGAATACCCACAAGAATGTCAGAATATGTGAGTAAATAAAAACAGTGTGGAATACATATTTTATGTGTGCGATATATTTCATGATAACTTTTTTGCAGAGTAGTGTCCAAACTTATTATATTACCTCTACAAGTGCGGCCAAAATTGACAAAAACATATAGGCTTCAATATTATTGAAAAAGAAGGAAATACTCGTATTTTTCAATATGGAAGCTCACAAACCTGATTGATTTTCTGCAAGAATCGTGTAATGTCCAGCTGCAGAGCTTTTCGCTTGTTTTATCTTCAGCGTCGCAATCTGATCTTTGTGGCTCATTTCGACGTTGGTGGAAGACGGAGAAATCTTTTGGCCATTTTTAAACCAAGTTATCTAAAAATTAAAATGCAATTTTTTATAAAAAGTTCTGTCGGCGCTTTATGATCAAGTTTTCGCTCTTCTAGATCCTTTTAATTGTTATGATTGAGCATTTTTACGATTTTTTTATCCAAGTTTCAGAAACTGTGAAAAACATCCAGAAACTGCGGAAAATCTAGAATCTGTGAAAGCATCTAGAAACTGTGGAATGATTTTCGACATTCAATACCACAGGATCGGATTTTAATGGGTCGCTTCTGTGTAATGGCGGGTGCAGATAAATAATTTGTCCAGTTTTGAACCAAGTGTTATAAAAAAGTCAATCACCTCTCACAAAAGGAATGGGAATTGTCCTTTTGCGCAGATCAGTGCTTTCGATTCGATCCTCGGAGATGAGGACGTTTTTGTCCATTCTTCACTTTCGCTGTTAGAAAATTCAGACTCACAGAGAGTCTTGAAGGCTGTCAAGGAAACGGGAAATCATTCTTACAAGGTTTAGCAAAGCAGCAGATATATTTTCGTCGTCTTAAACCAAGTTATCCAAGACGAGAGCAGTACAAAATTAGAGCAGTATAAGATTAGAGCAGTCCAACAGGTTCCGGGTAACACGGGCTGGTTGGGTCAAACGGGCTAGTGACATTTCTAGGCCTAAAATCTTTACAACGTAGGACGGATAATGGCCTAAGTTTCATGCTCCCATTTTGCAGACGAAATTTGTACTTCAACTCATTTTTCCCCAGATCGATCTCTCAATGGAATTCCCAATCCAGTGACTCTGACCTCATTTCAGTCGCGTCATCCCGCATCTCTCACACCAGGACTGTTTGATCCATATCTATGAAATGTTCCATTTTTGTCCTACCTTCATTTCATTCTGTTTCTGATTCATTTGAATAAGTTTCTCTGCGTGCTGTGATTTTATTGTGAATTTGACGAAGACCCTCTGGGTCATAGACCTATTGCTGTATAGGAAACACTTTTTTATGTCCACCAAATTATTTGTGGAATTTCTTTGCAATAAAATAATAAAATTTCTCCGCAAACTGATACTGCTATCCATAACGGGCGTCCGGTGAACTGCGTTGGCACGTTGCCGCTCTGCTGTAACAAAAACTGTGTCATCCTCTGACCGGTAATTCTAAGCTCAAAGGGCAAAATTGTGGTTTTGCCACCTGCCAATCTAATCTGGCGATATCTGACTTTGATGCTGTGAGAACATGCATGGCCGATTTCGTGAAGTTGGATTGTCGATACACCAGGGACTGGGAGACTTCTGTTCCCTGAAATCTTGTTCTTCCCCAATATTTTATGCAAGTGGCTCAAATCTGAAGAAAAATGAGCAGTACGAGGTTGCGGGCTATATGGGCTACCCGTTGTTGGGCAAAACGGGCTAGTTGCCGGTTTCACAGAGGAAAAATATTCTGTTTTGAAGGAGACAGACTCGTGCATTCGGTGTTGGCTGTGGGCCCTTGCGGCAAGGGAACGGCGACCTTTTTGGCTCGAATGAACTTCTTCAAACGCAACTTTGCGACACTCTTGATTTATCTGTAGCCTAATGGTTTTGAGTCAGATGCTGGTTCAGGCGAAACTGTACCTAACGTAGCCTGTGTTACCCTCCGTTGGGGGTTAAATGGGCTACTTGACCATTTTCCGAAAATGCACTTTTTTCTTTCAGCACGTGAAAGACAACGGACAACGCGCTCTGCCAACGTCAAGCAGACATCATTCTGATTCATGACATGAATTTTTGTTCGATTTGGTTTAATTTCAAAGAGTTATTTGGTTTTTTATAAGTAGCCCGTTTCACTCTTCCTTCCCCTTTAAAGTGAAATCCATAATCGTCGTACGAATATGAAAAAGATAACAGCAGACATACTGAAGTGACCTTAAATTCTCTTCTGTTGAGGCTATAGTGATAATTTCTCATGCAGAGATCGGTTTGTGGGGATTTTTGAATATTAAAGCGCATTATACTGGGGGGCAATGCACTTCGGGGGACATCAAATTCAGATCAAAGTCCTTCAGGGTCTGGACGCTGTGAAATGTGCCAAAAACTGTCCGAGGCTCACCTTTGGTTTGGGGTTTCCGGTCAATCTCGCCTGGAATGTCGCATCTGAATTCTCGACGATCTTCGAATTCCTTGGCCTCTGTGTGAGTTTCGGTGGTGCCAACGGACCTGGAAGCCTCTCCAAGGATTCCAGCCGCACCTCTTCCTCACCAGCCTGTCTTTTGGTGACCATGTTTCTGAATTCCACTTCGCGTAACAATCTGTATTCAAACGTATCCACTTTGAAGTCCTGTGAAATGACAGAAAACATACAAAACTCAATGGCTTTTTCAGTAAGTCAGATTTCCCTTATCATTTTAAAATCGGATAAAAATGCAATCTAATTCAGTGTATCGATGCTCTCCCCATTTTACATTCACTCTCGTATTTGTGCTGAACTGGAATTAAACATTCTTCATTCCGGGTTCCAAGAAATTGGCTTGCCTTTTCCGCGATGGAAGTTGTGAACGCGATGGCTGTCTAAATGAGCTCCTTTATGATTGGAACCCGAACCCTAAAAACGTTCCAAACGCAAACTAAAATCTGTCCGAGATTCTGTCACACTATAACACTCTCCAGAGCAGAGTTCAACTGGGGCTCATATCTTTTCTTTCTCTGGATTTTCTTTCTCTGGCGATGTCAAAGACAAACATGTATTTTTGGATCAGTTTCATGAAATTGTCCATCACAATGAGGTCTCGCTGCTGCAGATCAAGTGGACCAAGTAAAACGATAAAAAATGTTACTCATCGTTGACTAGATACATGAAGAGTTCATACCTCGTAGAGAGCTGTTCCGTTCTGTGCATACTGCCTCGAGTCTTGCAGTTGTCTCTGTTGCTGTTGTTGTTGAAGGTACTTCGATGAATCGAATGACTTTTTGATCTGTGATTGGCCTGTCCCTGCACAGGTAGGTAAAGGATATGGAATTAAATATTTTAGTTTTATTCCTGATCGCATTGGAAACTCTAGCCACCACACCTTACGCCAAAATATTTTCTCTGCATGTCATATAGCAGACAAGGCTGGCCTTCTGGATGGTGCAGAATTTTCCACATTTTCAGCACGGAGTAAAATGTGCAAATACTGGTTTGCAAGATACGAGAAAACTGTTCATATAATCATTAAAATACCTTTTCGACGAAAATCCAGTTCGTAAATATGGGCCTTTCTTGTCCTGGATGCACATTTTAATACGAATCCGGAAATGTCGCGCTTTGGCGCGTGGATAAAAAAAGCATAACAAGCCCTTACTGGCCAATCCTACCCCAACCTGACATAGCTAACCTGAGCTGATCTATTTCTTTGTTCAGGGAGGCTTTCAACTTTTTCGTGGGTCGGGACTTTTGTCATGAGGACACATAAAAATAGTGGCCCGATTCGTACATTTTATTGTTATTTTTTTATTTTTTTACTTTATTTTAATTGGCTCGATTCGTCTTTTTAGAATAATCAAGTTGGGATCCGGGATTGCCAGGGCCTCATCCGGAAAAATCATAAAATTTGTTCTGGAGAAAGACGTTTTTCCGTCAGTAAACGGCACACAAATTTGAAAACCGGAATTGACAACGAAGGGATATCGTCGAAGCCTGTCCCTGCATTCATGCAATGGAGACTGTTTTTGAAAAAATTGTGAATTTGATTTTTGCGAATAACGGTATGCGCATTGCACAAAGTTCATCATCACCTCTGACTGTCTCCTCAACAGTTTGATAGGTTTCGCTTGAGACCTGTTGACCTCCTCGTTGAACACCTTCTGTCCTCGACTGGTCTCGCCTGACCGTCTGAAAGGATTGTTCAGGTTGTATGAAGACCGTGCAGATCGCCTCGCCGTATTTATTGTTTGCTTTACAAACGTATTCGCCTTCGTCTCCTGGTCCGATCTGGGATATCAGAAGACTGACGGCACCTGACGACCTGTCATAGGTCATCCGGTATTTTGGTGAGTCTAAGATAGGGAGAGTTTAAGATGAAAAAACTTGCAAACTTAATGAATCTGCCACATTTTCTTCAAAGCATATTTCCCTTGCAGTCAATTTCAGTACGTAACTCATGTTCTTTGTTGGCACGGAAAGAGGGAGAGCATCCAAGGCATGGAAGACAATAAGTTGCACGTGAGACATGTGTGATGGGACCAAGATGTCAGTCGGGTTAGCTACGGGTGATCCAATGTTCATTTCCCCTCCAAAGTTTGGAATTTTTATCATTTTGATTTTGGCCCACTTTCACCGGATATCTAGATTCCCACGCTCCCGAGCTGGTCTTGAGTGAAAGCTGCTTAGTGAAAGTTTTCGATGTTTATTCAATTTCAAAATGGATTTTCATAGAGCTGGTCATGTCTCCTTAGAAGCAATCACGATAAATGAGTTACGCTAATAAAGAGAAGGCTGAGACTCAAACAAGAAACAATGTTTCTTTCAGCTTCACAGCTCTCAAGATTCTGCAGGTCAAACGAAACAGACATAACAACGAAAAAAAAAATCTCCGACCCCGGTTTGACAGAGTCTCATCAGCACAAAAGACAGAAGATTTCGAAATATTTTTGGGAGGCATGGGCAAGAACTGTCAGTAAGCAATTATACATAGATATTCAACGAAGTTGCTCAGAGTAAACGAATAAAAAAAAGTCCATCGAGACGAAAACTCTTTTGATTTTCGCGCAGTGACCTCCCAACTATACTATGCCTCTCCTTTGGGTTCTCAGCTTCGCATTTTTATGTTTCCTCTGTTGCTCTATAACGCAAGGAAGAAAAATACTGCAAAACAGAATTATTATTGAATGCATACCTGAAGAATGGGCTGGGGAAATCTTCGAACATTGAGACAAATAACTTTCCAGATGCAGGTATGGCCAATTTGGGTATCATAATTTCAACAAAGCTCGCGGAATCTCCACGTGTCATAATTTTTGAGGCGCTAATTGGTGTCATAATTGGTGAATAATTGATGTATCAATGTGCAGTTCCATTGTCATTTTTGACGTCACTTTTGACGCCTCCTTGTCATTAAATGGCAGGGTGTTATCAATTTTAGCTGTCACAACAATGAAAACAAGTGGGAGCCTTTTTCGTCGCCATTTTACTTGGATGACACAGTGATATGGCCCAGACTCTGCGTCATTGATAAGCGCCATTATACTATGATAGAGCGAAAATAGCATTATGACACGGTTGAGCACGACATACCTACCGTTGTTCAAGGATAATGCACTGGGCCTGCAAACTTATGAAGCAGTCAGTCATTTAATGACAAAGATTTGTCAAAAATGACCTCAAAAATGACATAAGGGAACTGCACCTTCAAGAACGAAATTCCATTCCGCTTAACAAGTGTTTGTTTATTCTACTGTCGCCTTTGACTTCAATTGCGAAAGGCGAACATACACACTTGTTAAAACTACGAATTTAGATGACGAGTGTACAACCGCGATAAAAAATGAGATAGTTTTGCAAATAAACTTTTGCAAAGAGATAGTTTTGCAAATAAGCTTTGATATTGTGGTTTGATTGCAGATCTTCATCAGCTCACCACAGGGAAAAGCTATCATGATTCTCGCGGGATTGGACCGCAACCTCTTTTGAATAATCATGGACGGTGGTTTAAATTTCCACGACCCTCTCAAAAGGGGTCCGATGCAAAACTCCTGCTAATCCAAAAGAATACATTCGACAATAAATTGTGGAGTCGGAGTCGCTATTGAACAGCTACATTCCACCCATTATTGCTTCGCTGTAAGCCAATGCCGTAGTTTTTGTAAACCGTTTTTCTCCCTGAAATTTTAACTTATTTCCTTCCAAATCATACCAAGCATCCATCTGTGCAATAATTCTGAAAAGAACTTATATTCGTTTAGAAAGATGCTCTGAAATCGGTGATTTTTAACGTTTACGAACCATCGCCAACGTTGGTATGTACAGTAGCGAGAAAATTACTCGTGCCATTAGTACATGCCGATTTTTCGACTTTCAAAGACAACTGGGAGAGTTGTGTTGATTTCAGATTCAAGAAACCGGATTTTGTTGCACGGAAATATGCATCAAATCAGTGATGGATTACCAATTTTGTTGAGATCGATATTTCCCCGAAAATTCGAGAGAAAAGAGACCATGTGTGGTACAATTAATTTTCTCGGCGCTGTACAGGCATCACAACTGACCTCGAATTGGAGCTCCTTGTCTTGTCCAAGACAGCTCTGGAATTGGGTTGCCTTTGACTCTGCCATTAAATAGGGCATCTCCGCCTTGAGCAAATCTGGCATTTTTGAATATCTCCACGAAGACGGGAGGCGAACCACCGCCTCCACCGACTCCACCGCCGGATGAAGTCTGAGATCTAAAAATAGACCAGGAAAAATAGCAAAAATTCAGAGATGCATTTCTCTTTTTGTTTGTGGGGCAATCAATTATTGCGGATTCTTATACGCATGCAAGGAATATTGATTTTCAAGCAACCTGAAAGCTCAAATATTTCTTAATTTTTTATTTTGAGAAATCGTCTATTGGTCGAGAACAATAATTGGCACGAGAAAATATCATGACTCCGCTGGGAAAATATTCGAGGAAAAAATAGTTGGAAATAGTCCAGACAGGAAATCAACTGCCCGCTGATCGTGGAGGGATTAGTTGGTGCACGTCGGTGCTGAACCCGAAGCGCGAAAGAAAATAGCGTTTATAGTCAAATTCTCTTCAAAACATCAACATTTCACCTACCCGGACGCTTATTTAAGAAATGAGTACGCGTTTGGGCCCTTTTCCATCCAACTCCGTGTTGAAGTTCCGAACCCCCAAAAACGGGTAAAAACGCTAGAAACAAGGGGAAAAGGTTCGGTTAGGTCAGGTTAGGTGATAGGTCTGCTTTGAATAGGTTTGGTGAGTTAGACAGGCTAGGTTTGGTTCGATTTGCTTTATTTATCACTTTTTCGATACGCGCAAAATCGGGACAGGCCCAAACGCGTACTCATTTCTTAAATTCGCCGGACACGGCAGCTTTATCCCGAAAAGTCTGCGCACTTTCTGCGATGTGTGAACCAGCATACTCAGCTGCAGCGTGCAGCGATTCCTTAAATTTCGAATTGCCAAATTGTTATTTCATAAAACCGAATCAGCGCAGGGCAGACAACGGCTTTGCTATATCCGCTCCAATTTTTAAAACAAAAGTAATTTTTAACTCATTTTTCCCGACGACGATAAGGGACTGGAATGCTCTCCCTGGCACCTCAGCACTTATCTCCCGATCACACATTCTCCTGACGTCGCACTACTCTCTAAATGAAAGTTGCATTCTGGTGCTGCATTTTATGTCGCTCATTTGTTTTTGTCTTTCGTTCTTTGCCCTTTTTTATACCTCCTATTTGACGATGACAATTTGTCGGAGTTTTTAATGTGTTCTTGTCTGCCAGCAGATCCCTTGCGGCAGTAATGTCAAAATAACTAAACTAGGACCGCGTGTTCAGTGGCGGATAGGCTGTGCGAACCGATTATTTGTGGGGCCGCATTTTTTTGCATGCGTTCGTTCACGTCTGGTACACCCATTGTGAGATCCATAGCCGAGTACCTATGGCTCTCACAGCGAGAAAATGCTTCTTGTAACCTCAAGCGGGCAACGACAGCGTGAACTGCTTCGAGATCATCCCTTCCAAAGCAGCTATACGGAGTTTAACGGCCGAGCCAAAAGCACATGTCAGGGAAAGGCAAGCGAACCGCCAGGGGAATTTCCGACCCACAGAAATGACGTCCCTGACAAACAGCATAGTTAGATTGACGCTGCTTCTCATGTCGCAGAAGTTTCTGAATAAAAACCCCAGCGCTGTGTGGCTTGGCAGGCCACTTGTATTCAGGGGCCAAGGGAGTTCCAATCCATAAGAATCCATGAAAATTCCGTGGATTGCATCCATGCAAATTGCATGGAATTTCTCATGCGCAATTTCACAAATTCAGGCATTCAGAATTTGAGAGGATCGCTGAGTGGCAGGCAAAACCCTCAGGGGGCAGAGCAAAACCCCTCAGAGCATTCCCTGAATTACGAGTACCATCCCTCACAGTTGATCGAATTTCCTGCGAAACAAAGAATATTGTTCATGATGAGCGAGCATTTTTTGGTCTGGACCAAAATTCATGAGCCGAAATTGACCCGTTTCATATGATTTAGGTGTACATAGCAAGGTCATTGGATTGAGCTCTCAAAGAATGCACAAAGATGTACTTTCAATAGATTTGTACGGAGCTCATCAAAAGTCCTCGAATAAAGGCGATATTTTGAAGGCCAGGCTAATACGGGGGCCGCCTAATTACGAACAACAGGGCGAGTTGCAACTTCACGCCTCACACGACTGTCATGATGTTTTGCGGCGCACACTGCCATTGATTCTGATCGTAAATGGCGCCTGAGTTAATCATGAACTCCAATGTTCGAAAAATTTTGACAAGGAGTGTAAAAAAATTGTGGTTTTAAATTTTTGTGGGTCATAGGAATACCAGTGAGAAACAGCTCAGACAAAAACATTTCTCAAAATTAGTCCTGGGGCATGGAAGAGACCTTGTTTTGAATTGGTGGTCATGCCGCGAAATGTTTGTGCAGGTCTTTGGATTAGTGGAAACAATTCACGCCAAGCACCAGCATTGGAGGCCACTTTGTAAAAATTATAAATCTGATTTTTCTTCTGATATGCGCAGCTGAATCTAGTTTAATTTTGAAATCATCTCAGACCGACTGCTTTCGTGTCACAAAACGAGCTCTCAAACGCTGTATTTTTTTCAAGTGAGCACAAGTCAGGAGCAAGGTAGTTCCAAATGATCGATGCGTATAAAAGCTGTACTCTGCGGATACCCCATAAAATTTCGGCGAATAAAAATATATTGCCACACGTTCCTAAAAAAAATTAATGTGCAGAATCCAAGTTAGATCGGCAGTGAGATTGACACCAGGATAAGTTATTTTGTCCTCATATTCCAGCAAAACGCCACTATGCCGTAACGTTGACGAATATGATTAAAGCTCATTCCACTTGAAGATATGAGCTGAGCACTCTTCCATTTATATACACAGAAAAACTTTAATTTCTATGTCGAGAATGAAGTTTTCGACCGACTTTTTATTGTTGAAAGAATTCTGAATTCACTCTGAGTACACTTGGAAGCATTCTTAGCTCAGATCTTCAAGTGGAATGAGGAGTAGAAACGTTTGTTTATTGTGAAAGACAACTTCTCATTTCAACAACTTTTCATTTTCCAGCCTTAAGTTTCATAATGTTGTCCTGACACCAACTCAAATTATTGTTAGCAGGTCGATTTGAAGCTCTTGGCATTTTCGATAAAACAGTCATTAGGGAAATGACGACTGTTGTTAAAATATGGTATAGATCCTTGATGTACATTTAAAAAGTGAGGGATCTTGAACACTACCTAAGCGAACACAAACATGACTCTTACGTGATCTGTGTTTGGCCATGTTGAGTAACTCCTCCATGAACTGTAATAGAAGAACAAAAAAATAAGATCACAATAAATTTTCTTTGGGATTGCATTGCAAGGCTAATTAAACAAATTGTTGCACAAACGTTGAAAACAGCGTTTATACTACACGAATTTGAAACATGTATAGTAACTGGGCTGCCAGGGGGCGAAAAAAGCGCAGCAACCAGACTGGTAAATACAAAAAAATTCAGTGATTATACTTTGCCATGCTTGGTGATTTTTGTCTCGCCCTTCATTTGATTATTGGAAAAACTCCGAATTTTGCCGCTTACTCGACCAAAGCAGAAAAAGCGCGCTCAAAATCCGGTCAAATACGTATCAACATTCAGTCTTTAACATGGTGCAAAGCAAGCCACCGAAAAATAACACCAGAGGAAAACAAAATTGCAGGTCGGCCAAACGGGCCTTTTTAACAAAACAAAAATCGCAACCTCATGTTAAATTGGCATTGGAGCCGCTCAAAGCACAAAAAACAAAACGTTGCTGATCTCTGCTATACGTCGGATCTTCCACGACGCCTGTTATAGAATTGCAGACAGTTTTGGTCACTTTTCCATCTAACCGCGTGCTAAAATCCCGACCCTCCAAAAACGGGAAAAAAACGTTGAAAACAAACAAAAAAGGCCAGGTTATAGGTTCGGTTAGGTTGGGTAGGTTTGGTTGGTTAGACGGGTTAGGTTTGGTTACATTAGCTTAATTTTTCACTTATTTGTCACGCGCAAAATCGGGAAATGCCCAATTCAGTAGGCATTTCTTATCTCGTCTCGGTAGTCCGACTTCGCGATAGTCCGAAATGATGATGTCGGACAAACGAGGCCAGACAATCGCCAGATCGGACTATCAATGCCATGCACCACCACCTGCCGGTGTCTGACCTCCCCCCAATTTGCGATGATTCATCGCGATATTCGTGAGTTTTTTTTCGTGAATTCAATTGAGTGGGGGTGCATGAGGACCGAATTTTGTTTCAAATTTTTTGGTTTTCGAAATTCGATCTCCCGTGAAACTGAATGTTTCTTCGGCAATTTTGCTAGCAAGCAAATTTCAAGAAATTTTCGTTTTTGGTAGGGCCACAAATTCTGTGGGGCCACAAATTTCGTAGGGCCACAAATTTGGTAGGGCCACAAATGTACGAGTATAGCAGGGCCACAAATAAGACTCTAAAAATTGTTTCTCAAAAAATGAGGCTCCAACGAATTTTGGAAACAAAAACGTTCTTGCCCGAGTTTGACTTTCTGTAGTGACGCAGCAGTTGCGCGAGATATCAAAAACTCCCGCGTGAGGTTGGGTATCCGCTCATTTTGGGGTTGTTCCCACCTCCGCGGCGGTCCAATCGAAAACACAGATGGTTCTGCCAACAATGCGGACCTCCTATTCAAGAAATATAGGGCATTTTATAATGTAACCACGTGTTGCTGTCCCAATCCCTCAAAAAGGAAAACGAACGTTAGGAACAAGGTTATGTATAGGTAAGGTTTGCGGTTAAGGTATAGGTTAAAGGTATAAATTAGAGGTTCTAGCTTTTTCACACAAACAAGCTGCTGCGCGCTGCGCCTCACTGTTGCCACTTCACGGCGACCGCAAATAGTTCTGCCTTTGACACAATCCAGTGTTACCGCGGTGCATAGTTCTAGCCCAGCAATACGCTCATAGTTCTTAATTTCCAGAAGCGCAATTGGTGCTATCAAATCTCAAAAACTGTAAAGCCACAAAAAATACAGGGCGAGTCACCTCGAATGTTGGTTTTTTCGATCGCAATTTCCGCGAAAACGGAGATATCTCCATAACCACCCCTTGCACCCCTTTAGACATCCCAAATGTGGCTTCACCGAATCGCAAGAAGACTGAGGTCTCAGGCCCCATCATCCGAGACACGAAGAACGCATGCCTGCTGAAAAAACGCCCCTCCAACCTCTCTACCCTTCCCGCTGAAAACCACCCTAAAACGGAAGCCAAGGGATGGATTTGAGTCGGATCACTTCTGGTGCCTTCAGATCAAGGAAATGAACAACTTTGTAATTTAAACCATGGACCACCGAAACACAGTTCCGGAGATAATGCGCCAACTACCCTTCCCCAAAAAGTGTGTAGGGGGTCTATATGGGAGAACCCAATGGAACCAAACGAAGCACAAGAGAACCAGGCTCCAAAACCTCCATTGCACCACAATTGTAGGTGCAGCCGTTTTCGCGGAAACTGCGATAGAAAAAAACCAACATTCTAGGTAACTCATCCTGTAAATGGGGAATTGCGGGAATATTTTCCACCCGGCGGCGGTACAGTCACAGAAACAATACTGACTCCCTAAAATTAACTTCCTCTGTACCTACATTTGATCATGGGAGTCATCATTGTTTCTGTGGCTGTACAGTGGAAAACGTCGATGATACAATCGGTTGTCGCATGTAATTTTGATTTCGCGTCAGAATGAATCACCCTTCTTTCTGACATGGATTTCTGTCCTGTGATTTTGAATCCCTCCGTGTAAATTTGAATCTTCACCTCATTCTCACGCGTGTTAGATTAAAAATCCCCACCTCATTTTGACACCAGATACCACCTCATTCCAACGGAAGTCAAAATGAATCAATCTGGAATCTTCTGATGCACATTAATGGACCCTACCTTATTCTAACGCGTTTCAAAATATTCCTTGATGTATATGGCTTGTTAAAATGAATCACTCAGAATATTCTGATGCACTTCTGGGCCCACCTCATGCTGACGCGTGTCAAAATGAATTACCCTGAAATCTTCTGAACCTTGTCCTGGCAGGTATCAAATTGAATATCACGGCGCAAGAATGAGGTGAAGTCCAGCAAAGTGCACAGAATGTTTCAGGGGGATTCAAAATGACACGCGTTCGAATGAGGTTGAGAGTCCTGGGTATTGTTTGAAGTAGGGATTCAATATTACACGGTGGGATTCAAAATCACACGGCTGAAATCCGTCTCAGAAGGAAGTGTGATTAAACCCGGCGCGAAAGCAAAATCGACTTCCATCACCCCACCATCTCGCTTTGTGAATTTCCAACCTTTTACAACGGCTAAAGTTTCAACATGGAGCGAAGGGACTTTGACTCCTGGGTATCAACGGTCTAGTAATATGAACTAACCACGTTCTTTATCCAATGACCAGAAGTCTTCTTTTTCTTCAGAGGACTCCTGGTTAAAGAACATGATGAGTCCATATTTTCTAACTTTTTTATTCAGGTTTTTCCGACCATTTTTCTCCAAGAAACTATTTTTATCCACTGGAAGGATTATTCATGAAGGCCCATGGTAACACATGCAGCAAATTTATTGATGCGGAATTTTTCTATTTTTGTCTTATTCGAAAGCGCAACAAAGTTCACAGCATCAAGAAACAATGTTTGCATTTTTCGTGACGGAATCAATTTGGGATCAATTTATTGTTGCAAAAATTTTGTGCCTGTGCGTATTGATCACGCGATATCGAAAATGTATCCAATTCAGAAATTTCTGTCGAATGTTTAGCTCATCGAGGAATTGAATGTTTTGGCATGTTGGTCGAGTTTGGTTTGAGTTTAATCGAGCCATCTTCGCCTGATGTGTCTTCGCTTTCGTGTGACTATCCGTGTGTGCATGCATCGACGACGCTGAGCACAAGAATGCAGACAACGGTGGATGCGAAAAATCCATGGGAACTTTCGAGTGCCGCGGCCGTTCTATTTTTAAACTGAAACTTTGTGTCCCCTGCCAAGTTGAGAGTCATGCCGATTGTATGCCCCTCGCTGCGGTATTTTGAATACTCTTGTAGATACATAACTTATGTAGTATTTAACCGAATGCATTTATTTATTTTTTACTTTATTCTTTTCGTCTGCTTGGATTGTATTACAACAGTGCCGTTTTCGGAGGATGGGTCTGCACTGAGCATGCTCAGGGCTCCCGAGAAGAATCTTTTGCTCTTTTGCGTCCCATCAATATTCTCTGAATGCCTTGAGGCTCATCCCTGTGCAGGCACTGACTCGCCTCGCTCCCTGCAAGTCAGAGATCTCTAACGTGTTCGACAACCGCGAGGTTCAGCGGCTCCCCCAAGTTTTCTCTTGGCCGAGGGGGGCTGATCTCAGCCTCACAGCAAAGCTCCAAATCTCGTGTCATGATCTCTTCGTATCTTCATTTTGTTGGCAGGAGTCTTTTGGTTTTGGCATCAGGATCCGGGTTTGCCTTCATGATTTTTCACAAATTATGCTGAAGAATTCAAGCGCACAACTCACAAAGCTCATGAAAGGTTCCTTGGAGGACAAGGGGATTTCAACATGGAAAAATGGAAGTTATTGACTG
>JASGXE010008714.1:0-17078 GCA_030068105.1 Sinentomon sp. SZTP_YWyxl
CAAAACCCGCAGAATGGGGGAAATTCTTTTGTTGTAAAGTGGGAATGGAAGTTTACCCTGGGCTTTGGCAATGCCTGATAAATGTGCACTTTAAGAAAATTTATGCAGAGGACAAATTAATTAGTTTTTATCCGTCTGGTAAAACACTTTTTTGATTCTTTGCTTTGCTTCAACTATGCAAGCCTTCTGGTTGATTGTTTATGCTATCCACTTTAATTTGCCGGAGAAGTCCGAAAAAAACTTTTAAATAATTTAATAACCTCACAATCGCATTACCTTGTTTTTTTCTCAATGTGTTTTTCACGTAGGTACCTACTAACAGGATGCTAATTGTATAGCTTGCAGCAATTAAATGAAATTAACAAATAAACATATTTAGAGCAGCCATCTTGGAAAGGAGTGAAGTAAAGAAACCTGGAATATGATGGGCTGATATCCTGTTTGCGAAACCTCTAAATTGCTTGGAATAAGTCTTGTGTTTGGTGGTCTTTTTTCTCATTTTACTTGGGGGATGGAAGTAAAGAGGTTTGGCAGATAATACAAAAAGGGAATTATTGAGGGAGGATTTTTTTTGTTAAGAAAGGTTAACACAAATGATGATAAAAGCATGAACGCTAAGTTGAAAATTTAACATTCAGCTAGACTGGGAGGAAACATTTGATTTATTCAATAAATTTCTTTTCTAGATCCTCAGCCAACAGTGACATCTATTCTGAGAGGTCCATTTGGCCGTCATTCGTGGACATTTCAACTGCGTCACTTGCCGAGATCCAAATCTGGCACAAAAATCTATTCCACCAATCCAGGAAGACCATTGCCAATGAATGAAATAAAGACAAAGGTCAAAGTCAAACAGAAATACTTCCCTGATATTGTTGAGAGCATCGAATTTTGCCAGGCGTGAGTTGACTTGAGTAACTTTTAATCTTTGAATGAGGGTGAGATTGGTTGTGAAAAATCATTTCTCCGGAAAAGTTGCGGCATTTTTTTTTAATCGGATTCCCAAAATAGGGCCTTTATCATGCTATGGGGCTTATTTTGGAAATCAAAAAATTATAGTTTTCAAGCAACCACTGGAACTTTTCCCCGAAGCAAAAAAAACAATCCTCAAGACCTGACTGCCAAAAGTGGCTGTTGTATCTTTCTGCAAGAAACACATTTTCAGCACTTAACATTTATGCAAGGCTAGTTTTGCAGATTACCTATTTTTTCTGGTGTGTGTCTGTTAATTGTTTGAACTTGATGTCATGTGAGGCAATTTTTTCCCATCCCCTCCATGGCGAAAATCTTCTCACCCGAACTGTTTCTTTTTTTCCTTGGGTTGATACCATCTCTACCGTTAAAAAGATGCAATTTTGTCTGACGAATGCAATGCCAGACCCATCTCTCGGGCAGCTTGGCACATAAAAAGCTTCAACAATCTATCGGGCAGTCTCAAGTGGTGGTTTCAAGTTGAATACATGGATGTTTTCACACACACACAAAAAATCCTGTCATATATGAAATTTTTCCTGAACTAAGATTGTGCCATCTCGTGCTTGATTTTGACTTTCTGGCTTGTGGCAGCAGATAAAACCGGTGTGGTTGGATACAAACTTGAAACTTATTAAATTTCACTTGCACATTATTTTATCTTGCCAAAAATTCGAAAATGCAAAAGTTTTTAGATTTTTTTCTAAAATTTTTAAATTTCAAAAAATTTTTTTGGTAGATTTTTTTCAAGACAACTCTACTGAACGAAATGTGACAAAAATCACAGATATCTTGTAGGGCCTAGATGAAAAAGTTTTTCCTGTATTTTAGCACCACTCCTGTTCTCATTGTGCTCGAACAAAAGTGGTTAGATGTGTGAATCTGGTAGAGCTGCCTCAATTCGAAAATAGATAATGTAATTTCATGCAGGGAACATGTAGTACTTTGCTTTTGTGATTCCTTGTTTTCTATTGTTACCACAAACTATCCGATCTGTGGGGTGTGTGGAATAGGGAGGGAGGCTGCATTCAACTTCACCAACTTTGGCACTTCGCAACTGTGATTTTTTGCATTCCATTTTGTCTTATTGTTATGCAAATTGAATTTATCCAGGCAGAAAAGTTCTCCTTCCAAAAGTTCAGAAGGTAGCTTCAGAAAATGGTCGGAAGGGAATGACAGTGTCACAAACTGAAAGTTATGGAAATCATGTTTTTCAACCATGATGCTCCACTTATTAAAAAACGTTTGCAATAATGTTAGACTGGTTTGTTTTTTCACCAGTGACAAATCCATTCCTCCGTTGGACTCAATTTTCAACGATTCTCAGTCGGAGAAGGAATACGACATGATAAGTCAATTGATTGATAAGCAGGTGGCAACTGAGAATAAAGAGGAACAGAGCAGAGATTTAGCACCACATCTTCATCTAGTCATTGTGAGAGCATGGAGGACGAATGCAAGGCACCATCTTCTGCCAGGAATTCCAAACATCAAGGCTCTTCCTCTCTCACTTTGGATTTCTTCCAATTGAGCATCTAGAGGTAAGAAGGCTTTTGTCTGGCGTTTCTTCCATCCCCTTCCTGTGTGCATTTCGAGCTAATGGAGCTGGTAAATGCTGTTCTTATTAGGTCAAAAGAATTTACGATGCTTTGTGATGCTCCAGTTGAAAGAAGAAATGTTATTTTCCTCCTGTCAAAAACCTGGCTTTATTTCTTCTGCATTGCCAGGCCAGACTTGTTGTTAGAAAAATGGAAAGTTGCTAAAAATGCACTGAAAAATCCACAGTCAGGAGTAAAAAACACTGCTTCATATAAGTGATTGACAGGTTATATCTGCCACGTTTCACTTTGCTTGGCTCTTGTGAATTGGCTGGCCTGTGCCATCGCCATGGATGAGAATGATGTAACTGAACCTGACCGATCACTTACGGGGGCCGTGGGGGTAAAATCGGGCAATTCCATATTTGTTGAACATGTGTTGTAGTTATTTCAGGGATTTTCACCTTCAAAACAAAGCAGAAATCAGTTTGAGAAGGATGGAGTGTTGAAAAAGCAATTAAAATTGGCTCGTAGCCCAATTTGATGTTTACTGCTTCCGGAAACTGTTCACCGGAAACTGTTCACGGGATGTCGGAAGCATTTCAGCTCAGTATCCACTCATATACAGATTAATTACCAAGTGAGGGGCTGGGTCCGAGACTGTTACGCCAATGCGTAATAATTCTCATCTCTTTTCACCTTGGACAAATTAAAGGGAGCTAAGTGAAAACACAGAAATGAAAAATATTGTTGAACGACAATGGGTTTAATGGAAAATTGCAGGATTAGAAATAAAAGATTCTAACACCAAACTCCCTTTAATTTGTCCAGGCGTCTTGATGTTTTGCAAGTTCTGAGGTGTGGATGTCCGTACTTTTTCTCATTGTGAAGCAGGAAATGCCTTTTTCAAATCTTTTTATTTCATCCTTCATCATTTCTTTCAGACGAGCACCTTGAAGCAGACCACCTCTCCATCGTTGATATGCCTAGATTCAAACATTCCTGGTTTTTGTAATGACATAGAAGCACTTGATTTACTCTCTAGACGAACGTGGGACACAGTTCACATTTATTATGTCATGAATCGGAACAAAACTGTTGCTGAGATTTTGTCAAATGCGGTGAGTTGAACTGTTGTATGATTTAACCATTGCACAACAACTGAGTGTAGGATGCCATCAAAGGCATGCTGCCGTCAGGAGTGTCCTGGAAGGCGCACACGTTTGAGCCAGAAAATAGCGCCATGGCATCAATGCAGTGGCCAAAGACTGAACTACAACACTCCATCCTTTTTGAAGTTCCATTCTAAAAGGTCATAGCTCGCGGATTGCAAAGGCATGCCTTGCTGAAAAAGTGCTACTCGTATGGGCAAGTTTCTTTAACGATGTCGATTTGCTGACTATTTGCTTGTGCATCCTTGGCCAATCCCAATGGTGGATGGAGGGCTTGGAACAATTAGATATCGAGAGTTGTACCAATAGCGGTATGGATTGATAAAAAGCAGCCCAGAGTAAACTTGGATGGGCAAAAATCAGGCTGATTGTGTGGGGGTGGTGCTGTGTCTTCTCACCCGATTTCAGACATTGACACCGACATTGACACCGATTCTTCTCACCCGATTGTTTTCACATTGACATCTCCATTGGTGTTCTGTGAATCATGCATTTGCAGCTTGTGGTGTAGTTGTCTTCTGTTTTTCCTGGTTGATAGGGTTGTGCCTCACGACTTCTGTCACAGTAAAAAAAAAATAAAAAAAAAAACAAGTAACTATTCTGAAATTGATATCGTGTGTCACCTTGCCCATTCATCACTTAGACTCACCTCTTCCGTTACATTTGTCGAAAGGTCCTCGAATCAACAATCTTTTGAGGTGGGAAACTAACCATGTCCTTGAAAAACAGTGTTGGGAAAGAGAATGCTGGTATTTTATGTTGAGCTCTGACCTCTTGTGACATTTGTTTTCCTCCTAAAAACAATGTATGAACATGGGGCCCATACTATGGTAGAAATAAGGGGGGATTTGATGCACAAATATGTGGCAAACCAAAGGTTATGGGTGCAGACAACGAAACCCATCCGGAAATACTTTTTCTGTTTTTGTTTACCAATCACAATTCTGCAGAAGTCAAAAGTGAATGTCAGTGAGCAATTTCTGGACTTCCTGTCATGCTTGGGAAAGCCTATCGACGTGCACAAACATTCCGGCTGGACTGGTAGTTATGCAACCAGTTGGAAAGTAATGGAAAAACCTCACAGGATTCCTGAGACCGGTAGGTAATTCATGATTCCCAGCTATGTTTCATTCTGTCTTGCTTGTTTGCAATTTCCTGGCATGAAATGAATCTCATCAGTTTCTTGTGAACTTGAACAATATCTGGAAGAAAATTTTGCGGGAAAGATGGATAGACCATCTTTGCATATTTTGATCCAGAGTAGCAAAAATATTGTCGGGATCTCCAGAAATCTTGCGCGAAAGTCGGGCCAACTTCTTTGACCCCTGCCCCTCCCCGTAAGCAGCACAGGACAGCAAGTGACTTGACCTTTGTGGAAGATTGTTACCTCGGCGTAAAAATTCTCAAGGGCAGTCCACGTGCAACAACACTTGAGGGATAAACAAAAGATCATTTTTGGGTTTTGACAGAATAATTGGTTAGATGAACTTTCCCCCCACATACGACAAAAATAAAAAATCCGAAAAATCAGCAATGGCTGAAAATGCAAATGGAACCATGAAGATGTGTTTCAATTTTTTGTGCGAAAGGGGCCTTGGAGAAGCCATCCTTGGAAACATGACAGTCTACTGGGAAAAAGTGTGTTCGCGAAAGCGGTCTGCATGACCTTTCTTCAAGCATTGTCAAATGCCACCATGATGAAAATAGAATGTTCATTCTTCCTGCAGTCATTTTGATCGTTATAAACTCATTCATTCTACTGTACCTTGCTGGAGTCTTTCTGAATGGATGGATTTTTATTTTTTCCAAAAGGGAAAAGATACCATGCAGTCAGTTCTAAATGGCAACTTGATAAAACTCCCAAGATCGCAGTATTAGATTGGGAATAAAGGAATTAACATGGGAAGGGAAGAGGGACAAGTGAGGCATTTAGGTCCGTCATGCCCTGTGTGCAGTTCAGCAGTCATGTCGAATCTGCATTTGATGATCGTCCCATTTATTTATAGAACTCGCAAATAATGGCAGCAGATACTCATCAACCTGTTTTTCTTTTAACCATTTTCTTGCTTTGTTACCTCAGCGTAAGATAATGCGGTACCATTGCATGTTGTGTGATGCATTTCCAATGAGGTTTTGAATTTTAGTTACGTTTGGCCTCTCCCAGCATGTCTGTCGGCATGATCCTCCACACTTCACTCACACTCACAGGTTGTCTGTCGATGTTGAAGAAAAACATACATTAACCAGAATAAGACAAGAGAATTTCTTTCACAACTTGCCAAGTGGAATGCAAGGGGTTTTGGTGGCGATTGTTACATGAGCACAACAATTTAATTAGGTAAACATGGGCTAAATGCCGGATGTAAAGTTCATTCCAGAACTAACCTGTTTTTGTGTCTACGTTGTTAGTTCAGAAATTAGGTAAAAACCCTGAGATAGTTCCAGTGGGGCTTGGCAGCCGAAACTTGGCACACACCTAAAGCCACCTTTGCATAGACACCTTGCACAGTGGAACATTCCTGCAACCTCGAGATCCAGATTCCTTGTGCTTATGCAATCGATGGGTAGAGTCTGTCCCCTCCTGCCCTCACAGTCAGTTTGTTGTCGCCTTCTTCAAGTTGTTCTCGATGACTGCCTTTCTGTTGCCGCTGAGGATAAGTTCTGGATACATTTTACTGTGGGTGCCAGACTCCAGAGAGGTTGGCAAGGAAAGTTTGGTCACAAGATCACTATCCCCAGGGGAGAATCCGGGTCATCCCTCCAGAAGACAGGGTGATGTGCTCAGTTTTTTGGGATGTCAACGGAATGACCATCACCGACTGCCCAGAATAAGTAGAAACCATCACTGGCAGATTTTTTTAGCAATTTTCTGGGAAGACATGATGAGAAAACAAGAAGAAAAAAATGCTGAGAAGTGATAACTTGAGCATTTCTTCTTTTCCATGCCAATGTCCATTCACACAGCAGTTCCCACTGCCACATGCATTGTTACCTATTGGGACTTGAAATAATTCTTACCTGGTGTGACCATAGAATTCACTTCATTTAGGATGCTACTACTTCTATCCGTTCAGCTGAATGAAGAACCGTCTCTGCACGGGGCACTTTCAAAGACCAACCAACTTGAACAGGGTGACCAAAGAGCAACTGTTTGGCCAGGAGAGGCTCTTGCTGTCGAGAGTTGTGCCAGGTGTGTGCTAAGTTTGTACTGCCCAGCCCCTCTGAAACTATCTCAGGATTTTTAATTTTTGAACTACCTACCCAAAAACGAGCGAAAAATTTGCCTGAGCGTAAAAATCGGGGAATAGCAATGCCTTTCTACAAGACTCCATGGGGCAAGGAAAAGTTATTCCTGACCCAACAAGCAGATGGCCGATATTCATGCTCCAACTGATCCAGTTGAATCAACGGAAGGCCATTAGCCATATGCTGGATTTACTTTTTTTCTCTGCAGATGACCCATCTCTCAATTATACCGGAGGTGGCCAGTTCAATGGGGTTAATTCAGCCATTTATTGGACTGATCTGTCGTCTGAAATTGTGTTTCTCGTCCCAACTCCGAAACAACCGGGGATATCGAGCAACCAAGGGAAGGTGGCCCCCTCTTCAGTTGGCAGTGGTAGTCCTGCTACGGGTGGAAATGAAAGCACCGGATCCAGTTTGACTGCAGCAAGTAGCAGTTCTTCATTATCGGTCTCTGAAACGGCAACCACCCTTTCAGCTGGGTCTGGAGAGGGGCATCAAGCAACAGGTGAGAGAGGAGAGGTGTTGTGTGGTGTGGACATCGAATTGAGAGTAGAACTTGGTTATTCTTTGTGGTTCCTTTTTGCCAATATGCAGAGTTGACAAGGATGGAATTAGGAATTATGGGGGTTTCTTCTTTCCTTCCAAGGAGGCATTTATCCAAAGCTGTTCTTTTTCCTTCAAACGAGGCATTTTTTTCTTTCCGAGAGGTGCTTTTCCTTCAGAAAAAAGACACTTTTTACATCAAATGTGAATGTAATTTCCTTCCAAGGAGGCACTTTTGTTCCTTCTGAACAGGGACTTTTTCCTGACATTGAGGCACTTTTTGAATCGAAGTGCTGTAGCCAAGTTATCAGTCTCTAAAGTTTTTACTTCCCATCTAGACAATAAATGTTAGTTGAAAAGTCGTTTTATGCCTTATGTACATCAGTGGTCAGCACAGACATTTGACTTTCACCATTACCTGTGGCTCACGTGGCTGCACCACTGATCATGCAATCGTTGGATGGCTTGTGAGCTATTTCCAACCCATGATGGGCTGTTTGGGGCCAACATCAATTGTGGGTCTTATACTGCACAGACTGGGTGTGATGGGTTTCAGAGCTGGCAGCTGGCATGTATCCGTTTTGTCTGTGAAGATTCTTGATTATTTTATCGGCAACCACACGATGCTTGATTTTAGCAACTTTTGGCAGTTTATGGCCCAATATTTTTTGCCCCAAAAGGTGAGTGCAACACTGGAGCTGCCTTTGTCCCACCAGGGGGGACAAAGGCAGCTCCAGGGACAAAGGGTGATCAGGGAATGTCTAGTAAAGAAATAATTGTTTTGGTTTCATTTTCACTTTTGGTGCATTTCGTTTACCGTGGCTTTTTGAACAAAATGATTCTTTTTTCAATGTTGCTGTTGACACTTTCCAATTTCCATTTTCCCTCCTTCCTTCCCATTCCACAGAGCCAGTTGCTCCCCTAAGGAAGAGACCCAATAAGCATCACGGTGTTGGTGTTGGTCAGGCTGTCCATGACACCAGAATAGCAATCATATGGCTGGAAAGTTACGAGGATCTCGTAAATGTGCCACTAAGTATGTGGGATGTTTATTGAAATTATGTTTTATTTCCTTTTGTTATGCATTACCACACTATGCAGCATTACACTGTTGATCATACCATTACCTACTTGAACTTAGCATTCCTACTTGATCTACATTTCCTAATTCATCCCACCATTTCCTACTTTATCGCGTTTTCTTCGTGATCTTACCATTTCCTTCTTGATCTTTTTCCTACTTGATTACCATTTCCTACTTGATTGTACCAATTTCTACTTGATGATCTTAACATTTCCTAGTTCCTACTTAATTTTACCATTTCCTAATTGATTACTATTTCCTTCTTGATCGTGCCAATTTTTCCTACTTGGATGTTGACGTTTCCTACTTGCACACACATAGGTATCTTGCCCTCACAAGGTAGGCAAATAGTTTTCTCTTAATCCAGTTTGGAAGAATCTGATCTTGTTCTTCTGTGCTGTGCATAGGGGTGACAGAATTACTTTATCTGGATGCATGTTCTTCTCGTTCAAGTGTAGCCTCTGAAACTATTTTTGTTACTCTTATGCAGGTGGTAGAGAAATCAGAGAATGCCAGATTGCAATATGCAACAGAACTTGTGAAAGTGTTGAATTGCAATCTCAATTGTGTGTTCTGTGGGGGTAATTGTGGTGTGCATATCAACTCTTCAGGCTCTTTTCTTTTTTCCTCTGTGCAAAACACCTGACAAATTATTACAATTATTATTAGCAGTCTTACAGTTGATTGGCTCATATCCATTGCTTGGCATGCTTGAATTGGTTGGCATGCTTGAAGCATGCTTGGCTCATATCCATTTGAAGATATGAGCCAAGCATGCTTCCGTGTGTTGAATTCGAATTTATTCCATACATCATGGCTCCCTAAATTACGGATTTTTCGGATAATTTTTATTTCACATCAAATTGTGTGGTCTCCCTGGGAGAAAGAATAATTTTCCCAAAAATAAATTTTATTGAAAGCTGCTGTCGGAAGTTTTGTTCATTGGAGTTCATGGTTGCAAAAAAACCAATGCCATAAAAAACTGCGCTAAAATCTGGCCTTTGATGGACACCGAATTCGGTCCCGCAAAAAAGAGACAAACAAAACCCAACATTTTCAATAAATAAATTTTTACCTGTGCTGAAATGGTTTGCTGATACGTTTTTTAAAAAACAATTATGCGTGGGAAAAGGGGCAAACAAGTTTTTAATCATTAACGCAACATTTTTTCAACCGTCTATTGAATATTGATTGACAAGTTTGCCTGTTGACGGGACAACAGATGAAACAGGTGCTTGCGTGCGTTCGGTTCGAATTTTGTGAATTTTCAGGTCTCAATAAATTCCGTGATTGCCGCCAATTTTACGCTAAAATTTCGCAGTTGTTTTCGTTTTCGCAGCATGTCAGGGGTCATTATCAAATTCGCCAGCGAACAAAACAAGTGAGAAGGCACAAACAAGAGAATAAACGTGCAAGAATCACAGGGACTTCAGAAATTCCGGCGATTAAAACTGAAAAAATCCGCTTCTGGTACCACGAACCCACGACCTTCAGATCCTGAGCCCAACGCCTTATCCATTACACCATTTTGGCAGTCTGAAAATCTCGCTTTTTGTGTCTTTTAAGCGTGTTCGAACTGTCAGTTCTGCTGTCTCCTGGTGTGCAGCGTCGGCAAATAAATGAAGAATACTTGGGATGCGTGCTTGGGGAAGCAACTCGGAGCTTTGCAAATTTGTTTTTCGGTTTTAGCACTGGCCGAATAGGACGAAGCACGCTTTCTTCGAAAGACGACAATAATGCTTGACTCATATCTTCAAATGGAATCAACTGTAGAACTGTTATTATACCTCTGCAGAATTCCCATAATCTGGATGGAGTTTTGCCGAAAGTCTCATCATTCAAAACTTTTTGTTTACATTGATGAAATAATTTCGCTGTCACTCTATAACATAAAGGTGACCATTTGGCAAGAATTTTTGCATGTTTCTGTTATGAAATGCTATTGTTCGTTCCCATGTTTGTTCATGTTTTCCATTTATTGTTTTGATAAACGTTATCAACAATAAATGGAATACGTAAATGCTGGAACAAACAATAAAAACTTTTCAGACAAGGATCAACCAAGTTTTATTGCTCATGGTCATGCTTTTCTCAGATGTTTACCTGATCAGATTTTGTGGAGGAAACCTGTGTAATGATCACTAATTGTGGAAGCTTTGGAGCAGACTTCTTCCCAAGTTGCTCTGAATCCTATTTCGCAGCAATGCTGCTTGGCGAAAGCACAACAATTCTCTATTCAAAATCAAACTCTTCTCCCAGTTGTTTCGATGGCACTTTCCAATCTTTTTCTGCCATTCCCGGAGCAGCCAAAATCAATTTTCATCACCTTTCAAACATGATTTCTTTCCGACTGCTCAAAAATAAATTTGTTTTGTCTTTTGTTTTTCCATTGTTCCAATGTCTCATCGTCTTTTCCCCAGATGACCTCATTGCAGAGACAATGGTCTTGGGCAGATCTGATCGCACAGGTGGACACACGTCTGGATCACCTGCAAAGGATCATGCCAAGGATTGCTACGTCATCTATATCCATCCACTGCAGAATGGTCTCTTTCGTATTAATTTACGTGGACCCTCAAAGAAGTATGTCCGTTTTCATTGTTGTTTCTTTACCATTTTTGGTTAAAAGTAAGTGGATATTAACAACTATTCGTTTTCTGCCTGGCAATGCGGGATTTTCATTTGAGTTAGAAAGAAATGGTGCCAGTAAAGTCATTTTCATGTGTGCTCTGAACAAGATATGGTAACAAGAATTTTGTTTTTTTTTTTCTGGAAGAAGCTTGCAAACAAGCTTACTTTTTAAATTCATAAGGAAAACATTCATTAAATTTGTTATCAAAAAATACGAATAATGAAATGCTTCTGAAATAAAATGGTTGCTCATATCCATGGCTAGTTTTTTTATTCCGTTTTCCAGCACTTGAAATTCTCCAGTGTGTTATCATTGTGGTATTGAAAACAAAATGATGGAATTAATCCAATAACAATGAGTTATTTTTCCTCTTCAAGGATCAATTTTGCAACACCGCTCACCGATGGTATGCTCGCCAACAAGAGGGTGCTTGGAAGTTTGGTGAGGCAAACCTGTCTGAATATCGGACGACGGAAACGACAGGAAATAGATAGGTATGGAATAATTCTAGTGGCTTTCTCATTCTCTTTTGACCCTTAATCAATGGCACACCTCATAAACCCTAGAACTCACCTTTGACTGAAGAAGCAACGTTTTGGAGGATGCAGGTCGCAAGGACAAAACTCTGTGGCGCTGTGCATGGAAATCAAATTTTCACAGCTCAATTATCCACTGAATTAGCAGCTATGGAGTCGCAATTGGGTGTTACGGGTGGTCAGATGATGAATGCTACGACAACAATCACCCGTCTCTCTCCCTCACACCCTGCACAATTTGGAGAGCACATGCATGATTTTCGCAGAATGAAATTTATAAAATTTGAAAGCACCCAGGGCTGGTAATTGATCGGTCTTCTGAGGAGTGTGAAATGGCTCTCTTCGGAACTCCATTCATGGACGATTGTTGGTGACTTCATCCGGTTGCAACCAGCCATGATGATTTTCAGTCGTTGTCTGGTTTGATGTCAACTTCTTGTTGGATTGAAAGAATGTGGAAGAAATTCATTCCAAGGTCATTGCTGCAGGAGTTACGACGATCTGAAAAGTGTCGCAATGATCTCGGTAGTGGGGAGGAAACCACCTATCTTGCCTGATAAAAGCAATTTCAACAAACAAACCCTCAGATTTCCGCCTTTCTTTTTATAATGTTCTAAAGTTAAGGGGGGGGGGGAAACCTTCGGATAGTCAAAAAATGACTAAAAGTGACATGTTTGGATTTTTAGGTGGGTTTATGCACGAAAATCTGCTGATTCCAGTGGTGCAAACGGTTTTTTGATATTCCATGTAGTTTAGAAGTTACGGACCGAAATGCGAAGGCATCTCAATGCATTTTTACGCTATTCCGTTAATCAATCTTCAATTTACTCGGAACTAAGATTTTTCATGTTCGGCAAACTTTCGAATGCTATATCTCAGCTTGGGAACAACACAGAAGGTTAAAAATTTGCATACTTATGTAAAAAAGTTGCCAAATTGACTAGAATGGTCAAAATTGGACTATTTTATAGTATTTCCAGGATGTAAAGGCCTTTTAAAATTATGGCAGTAAAATTTACCGCTTTTTGATGCGATGAGCACAAATTTGATTCTGGTGCAAAAGAGAAGATAGGTGTTAGGTTGCTGACCTTTCTTGCCAAATTCTGGCTCAATTTTGGTGACTTTGGTCCAAACTGGAGGTCACTAGCTCCAACGGTTTAGGCGCTGCAGCGATCAAAAGTTTCGCCTACTTTTTGCATATAAAATGGCCGCAGCGGCTAAACCAATGACACTAGGGGGTGTGAAATTTTGCACAGTTCTTAGTTGAAATGACCCCAAACGATGTACAAAATTTGAAGAAAATCGGTTGACAAACAAAAATTTTTTGCGCGAAGGTTTCCCCCCCCCTTAAGCACCCTTGGACTTCTCCAGCTCTTTTTTGCTGGATTCTTGGACACTGAAATTTTCTTTTTCACCTTGGCATTTTGGCTTTCTTGGTCTCCTGTTGCCTTTTTTGCTGAGAACGTTTTTCTTGTTCTGGTGACAATAATTGTTATTTTGCCCCTTTCACAATTCTTTTTTTTCATCTTTCTCCTGTTGCAGTTATCAGAGTCCACACGTGAAGAGGCGACTGAAAATCCATGAAATCATCCAGAAGTATGGCAGCAAAATGATTCCATCCAGATTTTATATCAATTTACTCAGCGGGACTGTTTAGCACTTTGTTTTTTTATTGTACTTAGCAATTTTTGTGCTACAAAAACATATGATGTTCCATTCATTCTCCTTTTGTTTTCATTCATCTCCCATCGCAGTTCCATTCACCCCCCATCGCAATTCCATTCATCCCTCATCGCAATTCCATTCATCCCTCATCGCAATTCCATTCATCCCACATTGCAATTCCATTCATCCCTCATCGCAATTCCATTCATCCCCCATCGCAATTCCATTCATCCCTCATCGCAATTCCATTCATCCCTCACCGCAATTCCATTCATCCCACATTGCAATTCCATTCATCCCTCATCGCAATTCCATTCATCCCCCAACGCAATTCCATTCATCCCCTATCGCAATTCCATTCACCCCTCATCACAATTCCATTCATCCCTCATCGCAATTCCATTCATCCCCCATCGCAATTCCATTCATCCCTCATCACAATTCCATTCATCCCTCATCGCAATTCCATTCATACCCCATCGCAATTCCATTCATACCTCATCGCAATTCCATTCATCCCTCATCGCAATTCCATTCATCCCTCATCGCAATTCCATTCATCCCTCATCGCAATTCCATTCATCCCTCATCGCAATTCCAATCATCCCCCATCTCAATTTCATTCATCCCTATTGCAATTCCTTTTGCCCCCATCACAATTCCATTTGCCCCCTGTCGCAAGTCTATTCATTCCCCATCGCAATTCCATTCATCCCCATCGCAATTCATTATTTTGTTAAGTTTTTGACTCTTATTGTTCCAAAGTAACTCAAAGCAATTTTCCTTTTCCAGTGTTTTTGTGCTAATGCTTTGACCTTTGTCCCATCAAGTTCAACTATGCTTTAAATTTTGGACCATGCTTTTTCTCTTCACTAAATTTGAATTAATTAATTTGTTTGGTATTGATCATTTTCAAGCAATTTCCCATCGTTTTTCCTTTTATTCGTATGTCAAGTGCAGCTCGGTTGTAAAGCACGAACAACAGAGAGAAGGGGTATGATCATGTTGGGATTTTCACTCCAAAGGAAAGTTGGAGGGAAACCTCATTTTTCAAAAGTCGACGTACTTATTGATGTTGTGGGCTGATGATGAAAATCAAGAAAAACTTCTTATTTTACTCTGATCTTTGCTTGTGATTGAATGACCTCCGGATAACAGTCTTTGCGTCAAGTCCCCAAAAATTGCCAACCGTGTGCAATTTATTGGTGTTCACTGTTTTGTAAACTCAACCCTTTGGCATTGCACTGATATCGTACATTTTTCGGAGTCTGACTTTTGGGACAGCCCTGTAAAATTTCTTGGAACAGTAGGTAGGTGAAAAATGGGATAAAGGGTCCATGCACTGCTTTGGCCCAGAAAACAACTCCAATCTGCTCTTGTGCTCTCTATGTTAAGATTGCACGGCTTCGTCTTGCCTCATATTAAATTTTGTCTATTCCATGGAAGTCATCTTTGACTTCCAAGTTAGATAGGCCTATGCCGGTGTGTTTTTGAACACTGTGTAGTCAATGGTCTATGTTGATTTGTAGGTACGTTTGTGCATTTAATTTGTGCATTTCATCTTGGTATGAAGGAAGCAACTCTGCTCATTTGTTATTTCGGGGTGCTATTGTTTTTTACGGCGCAACCAAACAGTGATGATCCAAAATGAAAGAAAATGCGAAGAATGAATCGACCACCATTCAGGGGTACTCCCGGACCACGTCCTTTGGTGATTTTTGAGGGCCATCGCCTCTGGCGATTTTTAATGGCCATGTCTTCTGGTTGTTTTTTGAGAGCAATGTCCTCTGGTGATTTGTGTGGGCCATGTCCTCTGGTGATTGTTATGGCCTAGCTATGGGCCATGCTCTCTGATGATTTTTGTGGGCCATGTCCTCTGGTGGTTTTTACGTGCCATGTCCTGTGGTGATTTTTATGAGCTATGTCCCCTGATGATTGTTATGATGGGCCATGTTCTCAGGTGGTATTTGTGGACCATGTACTGTAGTGGTTTTTTCGGCCCATGTCCTCTGGTGATTTTTACGGACCACGCTCTCTGTGGGTTTTTGTGGACCATGTCATTGTTTTCTTTTATCCCATGCACAATCGCGCCATTGCCTTATCCATCCGTAACAGCATTCCCCTTTCAAACCCACCAATTTTCAACAAATGACTCAACTGTGATCTTTTGTAAATACATAACCGGTATTATTGGAAGTTGTTATTGCAGTTGATTGGTATTGAATCTGTTGAATAAACAATGTTGAACATGTTTCAGTACAAACACAGTGAAGGTATTTTTTTTTTTTTTTTTGAAGATGGTGACTCGAATGGGAAATGCGAGGACAACATCGGAAAAATCGGCATGACTTCTTGCTCGGGATGAACACTTTGGGGATTACTACCCCTCTGGTCACTGTGGATTCTGCAGTCTGTTTTATACGTGAAGGTCACTTTAACCCGACACTGGAAATGCTTATTGGTTGCAGTGGCGGCTCGTGAGTTTTTTTCTGGGTGAGGCTGGTTACTTTCAATGGAAAACAATGTCAAAATGGGCCATTTGTACGAAGTCAACAACAATTCAGAGGGTAGCCAGACAAATAAATACCCATTGTGAGGTGAAGTGAAGTGGCCATGGAAATTGGCTATGAAGAAAAATGCTTCAAACTCGCAAGAAAAAGAATTCAATTCTCAAGAAAATGAAATCCCAAGCAGCTCATCCCAGAAACTTTGGTATCAAAACTTTCCTCTGCAGTGCATTGCATCAGCAAATTCTCGGAATTGCAGGTGGAGGCAATTGAAGCAACACTCAAAGGCCCACCTAACGTTCTGAAGTTATGGCAATATTCTCCTTTTTCTGCATTTTTTTTCTGCCCGTGAAGGTCCAGCTGACGCGTGTCAAAGAATATTATCCATTCGCCCCACATTTTTTATGCCTTGGAGATTTTCCATCTAACGCATGTTCTAGCCGAGCATTTGAAAATCTGAACATTGTCCCTTACGAATGGGATCAGTACCCTGCAATTCAATTGTTGCAGGTGGGGTCTCTCGGCCAAAATGGCAAAACGGAAGCCAAATATTTTTTTGATGACCACACCTCGAATGTACCTATAACCTGCGTTGATAGGTACGATTGCCTTCTCAAATTCTCATCGCACAAATTCTCGCTGCGAAATTTGCAGCCTGCTTCGGAATTTCCATTTTCAAAAATGTTTATCGTTTTACAAAAGGGCAATCTGCAAACAACCTCAGAAATGCTTAATTCATGTTCCAAAGCCGCGGGGGCATATCCTCATCTTTGTGTCCGAGATATTTGCCAAACTCCATCAAAGCCAATGAAGAATTTTTCCACTTTTTCCCCATCAAAGCCCAAATTCTTCCAAAATCAATGTAAACTTTTTGAGAAACAGCGAAAAAACAACTATTTCGCAAAGTCAAAGGAACTGGATTTTATCCTCAAACATTTGCGCCGTTTGCACATTGGCCCGGTTTTGCTAAACTCCAAGAGTCCGCAGTAGCCTCCGCAAGAAAGACGTTGACTTTGACCATTGAGGAATTGTTGGCTCTCCATTTTCCTGTCTCACTGGTTGCGAACCTGCTGTGGAACAGTATCGACAAAGAGGAAGCATCTTTTTCCCTTGGTGAGGCAAATTCAAACGAGCCTCACTGGGCTGCTTTTGCAGGCAACAATCGTTATGGATCCCCAAAGCT
>JASGXE010008715.1:0-17598 GCA_030068105.1 Sinentomon sp. SZTP_YWyxl
CATCAGCACGGTTTCCGCACAAGTTCTCTTGCGAATCCCAACTGACCAGTTTTGTGCATGAAATCGCCACTGCTCTTGGAAAGTCCAGTCAGTCTGATGCAATTTTCATTGACCTGGTTAAGGCATTTGACAAAGTCTCAATACCTATTCTTCTCTCTAAGCTATCTAGTCTGAGAATTCCTGAAAATCTTTTCCTGTGGCTCTCAAATTTTATCTCTGACAGGCAGTTCCAGGTTCTCGTTTGCAACGATCTGTCAGAGGCCCACCCACTCACTAGTGGCATTCCTCAAGGCTCAGTGTGTGGCCCTCTCCTCTTTCTCATTTATATTAATGACATTGCAGATAATATTATCTCCAACATCAGGTTGTTTGCAGATGATATAGTCCTCTACAGAGTTATCAGGTCTCCAGATGATTCCAAAGCCCTTCAGGATGACCTAGATTCCATAGTCAAATGGTGTGATGAGAATCAAATGAGTATAAATGTCGCAAAGACATCTGTTATGTCATTTGCTTCATCTACACATCCCTCCATCTCAGATTATTTCATTGGTTCCTCTGTGTTGTTTCGCCCAGACAATATCAAATACCTTGGCATTCATTTCAATCCTGCCCTGAACTGGGGACCTCATATAAGTCAGATGGTAAAACGGGCATCAAATCAACTGAAATTTCTTATCCGACACTATTCCCACGCCTCCAGAAAGGTAAAGGAAATACTCTACTTCTCATTGGTTCGCTCCATCTTAGAATATTCAACAACGACCTGGGATCCTCATCTTCAGTGCCACATTGATGCACTTGAAGCTGTCCAGCGCAGGGCAGTGAGGTTTGTTTCTGGGGACTTCTCCTTTCACTCCAGTGTGACATTGCTCAGGGAAGAGCTGGGCTGGGAATCCCTTGCTAAGAGGAGAAAGCTCAGGGGTGTTTCAATTTTTCGAAAATGTGTCCGTGGTGAGGGAGGATGGGCAGGATGCTGTTGCACCCTGGTCAAAAACACAGGGTCGACGAGGGCCAGTGACCTCGTTTCATTTACCTATCCCACCTTCCCTTTCCAAAAATGTCTCTAGGTTTTCCTTCCTAAACAACTACGTGTTTCTCTGGAACAAACTTGGCATTTCTCATGACATGCTTAACCTATCAGAGGCCAGTTTTTTATCTGTCATAAAGCCAAAACTCAGTTTATCGCCCTAGTAGGTAGGTAATAGGTAGTAGGTAGGCCTAGGTAGGTATATAGGTTTCTTTGATCATGCCCCCATTTCGCTTCCTTGGAGATATATGCTAATTGTGCCTTTTCCTTTTCTTCCATGTTTTCATGCACTAAAAATTGAGGTACCTACCGAAATTGATATATTTGCGACTAAATTGATTTCTTGTTGTTGTGTTGTCTATTCATCCGAGCCTGCTGTCAAACTGTCACCATCTGGACAATGCCATGCTGGAATCTTCACGTCGCCTTACCTGGTTCGTGTTCTCTTATTTTTATTTTTTTTTCTGGCCACATTTCTTGACAATACCCACCATGGGTTTCTAAAACTGTACCACAATCTCTCTGCACCGATGGTTTGCATTTGAAACCATGTTTTCTTTTTTACTGCCGATCGCGACGGCGTCTTATCTCAACACAAAAAGATACATGCTGCCTCGGTGAAAGAACACGACGACTTGATTGTTGTTGTGGTAATTGCCGAGGCAAAAAAATGATGCATGTCTGACTGGGGATTACCACGTCCAATGGCTTTTACTGCCTGTGGCCCCCAACATAGTTAAATCTGGCCTGGATATCACAGCGGAATTCAAAGTGTAATCAAATAACAGGTGGTTAGTGGAGGAACAGGAAAAAACAGGATTGAAGTGGCCCAACAGCTTCTCCTTCATCCTTCCAAAGCTGCAAATGTGCGGTCAATTTCGAAAAGAAGACTCAAAACGCTTTAATTACAGCTTCAACCGAACTCCTCTGGTTCAACGAAAATGGTGATTGAACTGTCCTCAGTTGCTGTTTTGGTTCTGTTTGGTGTTTAGGGCTACAAAGATGACTAAAATGGGCAAACATGATTTTATTCATCCTCCTCTGTCACATCTTGGATGCTGTTTCCGAAAGAAGTCCCGATTCCCCAAACCCAACTCGTCCCCAAAAGAGAAAGGGCTTTTTTTTGATAGTGGACACCACAAATGTGCCAAAAAAATCGCGATTTTGAAAGGACATCCTGCCGGGGGTGATGGGTGACCGTGCAGACTCATTAAAAGCATCAATGAAATGAAAAAACTCCAAGGACGATTCCCCAAAACAGGCCAAAAGGCAAATATGAAATTTCACTTACCTTTTTTTTTGGGCCACCCTGTATATTAGAGAAGAGAAGTGGGCCACAGACAGAGCCTTGTGGAATGCCACTAGTGACAGGTTGGGGATCTGATTGCTCCTGATTAACTAGGACCTGGAAGTGTCTATCGCTCAAAAAGTTACATATCCACAAGTAAAGATTTTCAGGGATGGAGAGTTTTGAAAGCTTCCAACAGAGTAAGGAAATAGATACCCTGTCGAATGCCTTCACAAGGTCTATGAATATTACATCTGTTTGAGTTGATCTGCCTAAAGTTGATGACAAATCATGAACAAAGCCAGTGAGTTGGGTTTCACAGGAGTGCGCAGACCTAAAACCATGTTGGCCATGAAAGAAAAAGTTCCTGCTTTCAAGGAGATAGCAAAGATACCCTGCAACCATCTTCTCCATCAACTTAGCTGATGCACTTATTAAGCTGATGGGCCTGAAGCTGGAAACAGACAGTGGGAGGCCGCCCTTAGGAAGGGGCCTAACAATGCTGCGCTTCCAGTCCAAGGGTATAGAGTTTAATGCCAGGGAGGATGAAAAGAGAACATAAAGAAATTTTGCCACTACTGTGCTGTGATTCTTTATGAACATCATGGGTATTGAATCGATAAGGTCAAATGTTGAATTATTACATGACCTTATTGATCTGTCCAAAGCCTCACAGGAGATAACGTCTGCATCTCTAAGAAAATTACTGGGACGTGAACAATCTGGAGGCATCAAGCACCCCCTACCATTCATATGCTCACGAATTTTGTGCGCAAATGAACTGCAAATGGAGCCTGAATTCTTCTCTGCAACAACAGAATGTCTTTCTCCTGGGGAGAAAGACATCATGTTTAAATTTGGCATATAGGCAGAATACAGACCCATAGGTTGTTAATGCAAAAATTCAGTTTGCCTAATTGGCAATTTTCTTTTCCATTCTTGCACGAATCGAATCAATTGAATTTTATGACTGAATTTGTGACTTATCATGTTTGGACATGTGTTTTTGTTTTGGTGACCATGATGTCACTTTTTGTGCAATTTGACAACGGTGACGAACCACTGGATGGAGATTTCTTTTTTCATGAAAACGACGACGTGTTGAGATGGTGTGTTCTTGTTTACGTTTTTTTTTCTCGCCTTGTTGCCGTACCATTTTTGCACCTCCTTCAATCATTCCCCCTTTTGCACCCACACCCAAAAACCAACTCGGTTTTTCAAATCTGGGATGCAATGTGGAATATCGGCCCTACTTATCCCACTTGGGGGACTGTTCTTTTTATTTTCACGGCGCGGTTACTCCGATTCATCGGATTTACGGTTGCGCCGGCAAAAAAAGACATCACGGATGTCTTTCATCATTAATACTCATGATGATAACTGTACCTACACCATGTAAGGATTCTGTCAAGATCACATTGCTGCAGCGCAATGGAGTCGTTTTGTGTCCCAAAAAGGGCAATGTCATCGCGAACAACCTCACAGCACATTTGAAGTGATATTGTCAGTTGTCATTTATTTATGTCAGTCGAGAGATGCTCTTTAACATGTGAAGTATGATGCTGCACAGTGCATAGGTAGGTACAGAATCTCCTCCATATTTTTTTAACAAAACAAAATTTGAATCGAATCATTTGAATCCTTAAATTCCGATCCAAAGAAACAGCGGACGGGCTACTAGCCCGTCTGCTAGTTGCTAGTTCTTTTGATCGGGCTTCTTAACCTCCTGCCCCCACCGCATAGGTACTGCGTTGGTGGCGCGAATGCGTATTGCGTAATGATGGTAACGCTGCCAAGCGGCAAACGCCAGCTTTTGTCCTTGGTCCAAAACCCGACCTGTTTTTGGTCAAAATCTGCCAAATTTATTTTGTGTAAAAATGGTAACTTTGGCCTTTTCTCTGCCTTCCTGTGAAAATTTATTTTCAAAATTCCGACCGGGAGTATCAGTATCACACACTTCAAAATCCCGTTTCAACATTTTGCAATTTCATTCAGCCAGAGTAGGTACCTACCTAACTAAAAATACATGGCTCCGACAGGCGAGGAAGGTCACCCAAAGCTGACCAGAACTCCTGCATCACAATCTGTCACCAGAAAAAATGTGTGGGAGCATGCAGAGCATGCAGGCCGGAGAGCCTCTAAAATTTCCTTTCGAACGACACCACTCCCACCCCAATCGGTCAATTTGTTCTCAGTCAGCATCATTTCAAAGCCATGCAACATCCGGAAAACTTCTGCCAACTTTGAAGGCCAATAATAACTCAAAAACAAACTCCACGCAACCTACATTGTCATCATACCTGCTTGTCTGTGTTTGCAATCAAAATCTGGACACGGATTATTGTGCTGTGGTCCGTTGGCTCTGAGATAACCCCATCCCCACCGAAACAGAAGGCATACATGTCCCTGCAGAGCGAAAGAACAACTGAATCGATTTTTGGAAAAGGGCACAATTCCATTCATATCATGTGGTTGTGGGATGATAGGAAAACCTTTTCCATTTTCCATGGAATGATGCCAAACATACTTGTAATGTACCAACCGCATTGTCCACCTCTTGGCTCTTAGTCTTTTGCCACAGAAAGGTGAATGGAATGCACCAAACAATGCCGATGCAAATTGCAACAAGACTGCATGACCTCGAGACCGCCAAAAATGGAATTGAGCCCTTTTTCCAAAAATCGATTCAACTGCTCAGCACGAATGAAAAGAATGCGCACTTCGGAGGAAAATCGGTTTGGCGGGTAAACGGAAAGAATGAATGCTGCAAGCAACTGAACCCGCCAACTGACGGAAAGTCAGCGGATGAACGTCGCTCGGCGATTTTTACAGCATGTGCCTATGCAAAGGAAAAACTACTGGGTGTTTTTTGGAATATTTACTTTCTGCTGACGTTCGTCACCTTTCGGGAGCACCGAAGAAATGTGTCGTATTCTGGTCCAAGGACAAAACCTGACGAACGTCACCTTTTTTTTTATAGGCCTCAGAGTGTAGCGTTCATGTGCTACAATGCAGCATTGCTGTCATCATAGGCCATTATCTGTTTATTGGACCAATCAAGGAAAATACATGTATACAGCCATTCAACTTCTAACAAAGCAAAGCTCAACTAACACAAACAGAAAACAGCTTAACTAACACAAACAGAAATCAGAAGACATGGCTGAAAGACTGAAAAGAAACATGCATGGCTGATAAACTGAAAAGAACCTGCTTGGACACGGATAAGACCCAGTGGTACAAGCAGAACCGTCTTTGAAGCTACTGCACAAAATTATCCAACAGGTGCGGCAGGCAACCTGGCGGGGTCAGGAGGTTAAATTGTGTCCAAATCTGTTTTTGTTTAGAATATCGCTCACTTGACTACCTACCTACCTAAGTAAGTCCTAGCAAATGACTAAAAAAACGTCTAAACACGTTTTGTGCCAAGGCAAATATTTGTGTCCCCAACTGGGAATCAAACTCACTCCATCTGGGTAGTGGGTAAGTACGAGACCGATGTGCCATCCACTGTGCAACGAGGTCACATTTTTATTTCCAGCAATCATATTACTCATCCATCTTTTTTGCTCAGAATCATATCAGGGTTTGCTTAGATACAGGTAGAGATTTGGAAAAAAACTTTGGCAAAATCATATTCAAACACCCTGTGAAAAGGACTCTGTTTTGCTGCACCCTAGCAGTTCGCTGCTTTGGTGAAATCTGAGTTGATGATTGTTGTACAACAATGATTCCTTCCACCCAATTTTCGAATTTGGTAGGTACCCAGGTGTGCACCTATCCTTTTCTAGCTTGCAGATGGTTGTTTTGATAGGACCTTCCCTGCCTATTTTCAAAGTGAAGAAAAATGGGAAAATCCAGCTCCTCCGGAGATTGCTACAAGGTTGCTTCCATTTTTGATGAGCACCATATGCGAGACCCTGCTTAGTTGAGGTCTTTTTACGAACCAGGTGTGAACCTACCACATGGGGTGAGCAAGTGCAAACAAGAATTTTTATCATTGTCACTTTGCCAATATCTCCGATGTGAGTAAAAGGTCGACGTTGATTGGACGATGGATCTACATGGTGGTGTCCTAGGGGTGAGCGGTGACCTGTCGAGACATAAGAGCTTCAGCCTTCCGCCCCACTACAGACTTCAGCACATCACCTACGGTCGGCAGGCAGCTGAAGCAAGGAAGATTAGTCCGGTTGAGTTCAGGAACAGACTTGATCTGATGAAGGATTGGTTTCAGGAGTTTAGCAATGATCAGAAGAATGAGGTCATTCGAATGATCTTGGTTAGTTAGGCCTGCCTATCTGCTAGGTTGGCTAAGACATAGTCTGCAAGTTTTGCATTTTGTCGAACATTGGCTAAAGGTCAACAGAGAAATGATGAAAAGAATTCCAAATCATGCCCGATGCAGAAGATTTTATCGTGTTGGAAAATGGGCCCTTTTACGGGCAATATGGGCATCACACTCGTGATTCAATCAAAATTAGTGTGAACCTGTCGATTGGTTTACCAACACACCTGCTGTTTTCCAAATTAATTGCAGTCCTACTGAATAGTGAATCATGTGTGGGGAAATGGAACATGGCCCCATCGTCAGGAACAGCTAAAATGTTCTGAGGAAATGGAACATGGTCCCACCCTCAAGAACCTCCCATCCTCCATGTACCTGAGAAAATGTGGTCGCGACATGTCACGTTCGAGCAGTTCATGAAAGCACTGCGAATGCAATTTTCAAGTCCCACCATTTTTGTTTTCATATTTTAAAAGATTCCCCCAAAATACAAAATTAGGCAGGTAGGTACTGGAGATTTTGCTGTGTGGCAAAATCTAGTTCCAGTAAGTCAAAAAGTTGACACAGAATTTATAGGTACCTCCATCTGGGTAAAATTGCTTTTGCAGTGATTTCATGAACTGCCCGAACTTTACGGTTTCATTAACATGAAAATATGTGCAAAAAAAGAAATAGATGCCTGTTTGCGTTAAAGTTCAAATCTCATGGGGGTGAGGGGATCCACAATGGGCAGGCAGGTAGAAATGGACAATGGTTGCTCTTATCCGCCAATTTCTGCTTCCTGCTTTGGCCAGTTTCTCCTCCTGCAACCTGTAGCATATTTTTGCATCTTCACATGGAAATTAACATGTTAACATAACAATTATTATAATAATTGTTCACGAAAAACATGTTGTCCAAGTAGGAAGGTAGGTACCTACCCAGTTAGGTAGGCCTACTGCAATAGTACCCATCGTTAGTGCCAGATGCCAGTTCTTAAACAGTAAAAAATAAATTGGCCGGGGCTCCCAAACTTTTTAAAAAGGCAGGAAATTTTTGAAATGGGCCCATTTGGTTTACGAATGGACAAGAGCTGGACAAGGATTCCAGAACAAGAGGAAAAACATGCGCATCAAGACCAGCCACTTTATAGTAAACAAAGATAAATATTTCCATGCAGGATCTAAACTTGATCAGGTTGGAAGGGCTTCCACCTCCCAAGTAAAATGTACTACGACCATCGAGCATGTTAACGCGGTTGCTGTCGCCTGTCAAAAACTTTACCCCTGCAATGTTTAATTCAGTTGCTTTTCCTCATCCTGTTTTCTTCTCCAGTTGCATTCACAAATAGCAGGTTTGCCGCAGGCTTGGCCTAACTGCTAAGTTCCTCATTTCAGTGTAATTTCACCTTGAAACGGGGTACTGACGGGGAACAAGGTTGTGTGACTTGGCTGGTGGTAATTCCGTCAGTTTGTTTTCCACTAGGTTCCTAAAGTGCCCAGGTATAGGTTATCTTGTGATTCCATGATAGTTAAAAAAAAAAGAAAACCGGCAGTCGGCACCTTCTTCTTGCCTACATTGGGTCAATCCTTGCTTCGGGATCAAACCAAATCAACCGTTAAAATGGTTTTTTTCTTAATTTTTGTTGATTTCTCACTTCCTTTCAGTCGGAAAGTGGTGTTCAGCAGAATCACCTTCTCTCTTTGGAATTGGAGAACAAGTTCCATTGGAAGTGTCCACCTAACTGCCGTGATCCATTTTCCATTCTGCCCCCATTCCTGTCCCTCCAGATTCTATCATACCTCGATCCAGTGTCACTGGTGGAATGTTCCAAAGTATCCAGGTAGGCCGAACGTAGACGAGACTTGTAGGCAGGTAATTGGCCAAACATGCTCTGTTTTAGTCATGCTCTGCGAAGAATCATTTTTGCCTCATCCCTGAATATTGTTAAATGGAATTCGTGTCCTCTTGAATATCTGTATTTTTTCCATGTAGGTACCAATGTGTAGGCCAGACTCTATTCCAACAAAAACTCACATTTCAAAAAATTTGGAGTGGGGATTTTGAGGTCTTGAGTAGAATATGAACGGTGGGAGGCGTCGTATTGTTTGATGCATGAATTGAAATTTTCATTTTGTTACTTAAAATTTAGGTAGGTATGTTTAGGGATGGTTCTTAACCGGTCAAGCCCGAAATTGCGAATTCTGGTTTTGAAATATTTTTCCGCGCGTTTCGGAAGCACGGAATGTCGCCCCTGACGGAATTAATAATATCTGCAAGGATTTTCGAAAAACGGAAAAATCGGAAATGCATGCATTTCCCGCCCACTCAAGCCAGATTTCTGCTCTGTGTCATTAAAATCGCCTATAATTTAATGTTTTCAACAAAAAAAAAAAAACACCTCCGCACAAAAAAAAACGGCCAAGATACCCACAAAACGCTTCAAACCGCATCAAAATTGAGAAAAAACTGGAAAAAACAGGAAATTTCAATGCGACGCCATTTCTGAACGAATGCAACAATTCACGTGAAACAAGCGTCGGCTGATTCGCGCGTCTTTCAACTGCCCGAAAATTCAAATTTCGGCGGGCGGCAGATTTCGCGCGATCGCGAAAAAAAGGCGCCTTCAACAGGAACTTGAGAGAAAAAGTGGGAAATTTGAAAAGTGCGCCGATTGAAAACGGTTGGACCGATTTTGGCGGAATAAACGTCTGCTAAATCGCTGTTTTTTTCCTCTTTCCGGCTGTGAATATTTTTGAGTGGTGCTGATATTACGTAATTAAATTCAAATCCCTTGAAAATGGAATACCCATGCCGACGTTTATTTACGTCGTCCGTACAATCACATCATGCCGGTCTTGACGTTTATCTACGTCGCTCGTACGCAGTTTGTTTTTTTTTTTGCGGACGTAAATGCACGGCGCTCGGGCTTGACCGGTTAATGAATGGTTCCAAATTGTGGCAGAAGAGGGGCGCACCAGCTTGTCCCAATGGCCTGTCATTTGAATCAGATGAATTCATGCGTCTACCAAATGCGTTGCTCGCATGTGGAATGCTGCGCCATCAAAATAAGCCTTGGTGGTACATTGAAATCATTGCATGTTATTTTCGTCTTTGGGTGGTGCAAACAAAGCACACTTGATGAGAATATGGGAAATGTCACTTGTTCACTTTTATCTTGAAAAAAAAAACAGACCTGCCAACCAAATAATTGCTAGGTACCTACCTTTCATGCTCTAACCAGACTCTGGAACAGTTTGGCAACTATGGACATTACTTGGCAGCGCCTATGTCAGCTGAGAAGGTGGCAGCTCTCACCGGAAAGCAGTTTCAAGCAGCTGGCAAGATGCATACGAAAGGATGGAAGCCTTGATTGGAAGAAGGTTAGTGTTAGCTCTTTTTTGATACCTACCTCCTAGGTTGATATGTCAGAAAGAATGGGCACCATTCACCATTGTTAGACGTGTAAAAGACATCACGTTTGATTTTGGCAGATCATTTTTATTCAGGAAAGTTTTCCTGAATTCATTCATTTTCTCCACGATGCTGCTGTTATCGTGGGGCCCGCAAGCCACATTTTTTGACATTTCCCTTGCTGTCTGTCGACATTGTCGGATTGCAGTCATTTCTCAGATCTGGGTTTTTGTCGGTCATGTTGCCAGAGGTGGTCCCTCGGAAAGTAAAAACATCTCGACGAAATTTTCTCATTTCCAGCAGGCACCTTTTTCTAACTACTCGTATTGCCTATGCTCCCTAATATTTTGTTTAGGCTGACTGCTATTCCATATGCTTTTTTCCTTATTCAGGTTTTCATTGAGAGATACAAATTGAAACGGAATTGGCTGAGGGGGTGCTGTCATATCAGGACTTTCGAAGGTCACACCCAAGGCGTTTCTTGTGTTCAGTTTGATGAAACACGAATCGTCAGTGGCTCGCACGACAAGACAATAAAGGTCCGTTCATTTTTCTTTCACTTATGCTCCTTTGTATTTCTCTTTCAGCTAAGATATCATGATGGAGTTAACGATAACTCGTGAGTTGCATAGGTAACTCAGATACATTTTAGAGGTTAATTCTAATTTCTAACGAAGACATCTGAGGAACACTCCTGCCTTCATCCAGCCCATCCTTGTCTTCCCCTATTCGACGAATTCTTTGGGAAAATTCTCGCAAATGAACCCTGAAAAAAGCTGGGAAACCTAGAAAACTCGGGGTATTTCGATTGAGAATTTTTTTCAAAACAGTGGCAACCATCTTGGAAAACTCGGGGAATTTTGATTACTTTTTTTAAACAGTGCAAAAACCATGAATAAGAAAATAAGGAAAGTGCCCAGTGTTGAGTGATGATCAATATGCTGCTGGGTGGTCAGAGAGAAGTCACCTTCTATTCAAGAGGCTGCTAATTCACTTCTTGCTTTTTCGCAATATGTTCACTGCCTTCCGCGTCCGATCACTCTCGCATGGCTGCTACCAACCTGGAAAACCTGGAATAATCAGGGAATTTTTTTCACACCCTGGAAAACCTGGAAAACTCAGGGATTTTTGGAAAAAACCCTGGAAAACTGAAAATTTCCAGAAAAACTAGCCAAAAAATGGAAAACAGAATTTCATAACATTTTTTAGTTTACATTTTTTTTTAAATTTCCAACGATGACACCTGAAGAACATTCTTGTCTTTGTGTGCACCCTCCCATTTTTGTCTTGTCCTCAGATAAAACCCTGGAAAAAAGCCCTGGAAAAAACAGAATCCTTCTGGAAAACCTGGAAAACTCAGGGAATTCCGATTTTTCAAAACAACAGCAACCATGTCTCGATACAGCCGCCATCCATTGTTTACCTACCTTTCTCTTCTTTCTGACAGGTGTGGAATATCCGCACAAACAGTCCCTGGTCTGTGATGACTTTGGTCGGGCATTCCGGAACGGTGAGGTGCCTCCATTTGCAGGGAAACCGATTGGTCAGTGGCTCAACTGACACGACAATAAAAGTGTGGGATCTCTCGACACACCCTGCCTGGTCGAGCATTGCTTGCAAGGTGACAATGATTGGCCACACCGACACTGTCAGGTGCTTGCAGGTGAGCTCTTTGCCTTTCCGATCACAATGTGTGCCGGGTGTTTATAACTTTTGAAATTGTCTTCATTTATAAATTTTGATAAATTTAATTTGGTAAATTAATTGGTAGGTAAATAAATTTTGGAATAAACAGCACAGTTTAATTTGGTAATTGTAGCACAGAATAATTTGGTAAATAAATTTGTAAATAAATTGGTAAATAAATTTTGGAATTAAACAGCAAAGTTTGCTGCATTTTGTGGGTGATGGCTGCACCAACACCACAACTTGGTGGTTGATGGCTTTGAATTTGTCGAAGAGGGGGTTTCCCATTTGAAACATCATTTTTCTGAGGTGGCCTGAAGTCCTTTCACTCTGAGTTCGACAATGTGGATGAAGTGGGGGCTCGGTGTCTGAGCTCCAAGAACCGATGGTCGTTCCCTGAACTGCAAGTGGTATCAAAGTGTCGTTTCTTTGTCTCATTTCTTATTTCCAAATCTGCAAGATGTTCCAGTTAGGCATCCCTGAACAAATTTCAACACGATGCCAACTTAAAATGAAAGGACATAAATCTAAAAATGGGCTGTCAGCGAAAAATTAATTTTTGTGTTTATTTGGCAACCAAACTCAAAACCCACTTGACTTAGGAAACTAAAATTTTGTATGAAAGAACTTGATGGGTCCTAGTTGCGTAGGTAGGTACAAAATTTGAATAAAATCGATTAAGATTTTGACACCCCAACACAGCGGAAGTACGTATTTTGACCCCCCCCCCCCCCCCGTAATGACACAGTTGCTTAAACATTTTCCATAAACCTGTGGCAAGGTAGGTAGCTTTTTGCTCGAAAATGGGCAAAACAAACTTATTGTCTTCATTTCTCTCTCTCCCCCTCCCTCCCTCCTCTCTCTTCCTCTCTCCCTCCCGCTCTTCAAAAGGTGGATGATGAGAAGATCATCAGTGGCTCGTACGATCAGACCCTGAAGATCTGGTGCATCCGGACTGGTCTCTGCTTGAGCACACTGCGTGGTCATGCTGACCCTGTTCTCTGCATGCAGTTTGCCTCTTCCAAGTTGGTCAGTGGTGCCTGCGATAAGACCATCAAGGTTTGTTCCACTGAGATGATTGCACTTTTTATCTGCCGATGAACTCCACTTATGTGACCTTGTTTATTTTGTCAAATTGGAACTTGTCATTGTGGTGTCAAATCGACTCACTGTTTTTTTGTGTCATGTCGGCACTTGTTTACGGTGTCATATTGGCACTTGTTTATGGTGTCAAATTGACTCCTGTATTTTTTTGTGTCATGTCGGCACTTGTTTACGGTCGCATGTCGGCACTTGTTCATGGTGTCAAGTCGTCACTTGTTTATGGCACAAAATTGGCACTTGTTTATAGCTTCAAATTGGCACTTGTTTATGGCATCAAATTGGCACTTGTTTATGATGTTAAATCGTCACTTATTTATGGTTTCAAATCGGCACTTCTTTATGGTGTCGTCACTTGTTCATGGTCGGTATCAATTTGGCATTTGTTTATGGTGTCAAATTGTCGCTTGTTTAATTTCTGGCCTCAAATTGTCACTTGTTTATGGTATTAAATCGGTACCCACTTGTTTATATTCTCAAATTGGCACTGTTTATGTTGTCATTTTGGCACTTGTCTGTGGTGTCAAATTGGCACGAGTACCTTCCGATAAAACAGAACAAAAATGGCCAAAACCTCCCGACATTTTATCATCTCCCGTAGGTTTGTAGCTGTCGTTGCAAGTAGACATCCGCCCCACACTTTAATGTCTTTCTCAACATCTTCTGTGTCTATAACTTGTACGCATTTATTGGCATAGTAGGTACCTGTGTCATCTGCCCTGGTTTTTCAATGTTTCTCTCCCAAATAGACAGGCTAGTGGTGCTGTAACCAGTTACCAGGACAAATTGTGTCTGGCACCACGATCCGTTTCGCTGGTGTTGCACGACTGATGGGGATTGAGAACGGGTCACGGAGTTGAAGCCATTGCTGCTTCAACTCCGTGACCCGTTCTCAATCTGCATCAGTTGCGCAACACCAGCGGCAGCGGTCATATCGCGTTAGCAGACTTGAAAAAGACCCCAGCCCAGGGGTCGAAACGTCGTCAGAAAAAATCGTGACATCGATCCTAAAATGGCCTTAAATCAGGTAACTACTTACAGAGTTATCAGGACCACCAGTCTGTCTTATTACAATGCCTTCCGCAAACTTCCGAGCACTTTTATCTTGTTTCTCTCTCTCTCCCACCCCGGAATGGGAGAGCAGGTGTGGAGTCTCCCCGAAGGCAAGTGCCTTGTCACTCTCCTCGGTCACAACGATGCAGTTTCTTGTCTCACGTTCGACGAGCGTCGCATCATTTCTGGATCTCTCGATCGGACAATAAAGTTCTGGAGCTTAAACACTGGTGTCTGTCTGAGCACCATCGACTGGATGACTTCAGAGGGTCACACCGGTGAGTTGGTTCATTGTGAGAAACGGACAGTCGCATTGACTCACACTGTCACCTTTCCGGTTCTTCAAGCAATTTTATTACTGTGCAAAAACAAAAATTCCGTTTTTTTTCTCTCATCATTGCAACCAATCATTCCATTGCAAAAACTTGCAATCAGCCACAATGACTTTGGCTCCTTTGATGCACTCGTATTTTTCATTTGGCACCCACAATCTGGGTACATCGGGTCTTCTTCCATGGCTTGAGGTTCGAACAGCTGTCTACTCGGAAAGGCTCATCAAGAGGTAGTTGGACTGCTGAAAGCACAGCATTGGAACATTCTTCTGAAGCTTAAGGAGTGTTTATGTATAATCATAGCTAGGGCCAGATGGCTTCAAAATCAATTTTTATTCTCTGCGTCAGTTCCCAGTTTATAAATATGCCCTTTCCTTTTTGCTAACTTGGAGAGAGCGAGCCCACAACTTCCACTTAAGTATCTATCCTTTTTCACAGAATAACTCTCTCTGTGCCATGTCATCTTTCGTCTGACATTCTCGTAATATTGCTCTCATTTTTTCAGGTGTTGTGAGGTGTCTTCAGGCTGATTCCTGGCGTATCGTAAGTGCGGCAGACGACAGGACGTTGAAGGTTTGGTGTCTTGAATCCGGACAGAGGCTCGTCACGTTACGCAACCATCTAGATGGGGTGACCTGTCTTCAATTCAACGATTTCATCATGGTCTCCGGGTCGTACGACAAGAGCGTCAAGCTGTGGGATTTCAGTGTCTGTTAGTTAGCCTCACGCTGTGAGAAGAGCTATCGTCTTAAAGAGTTAAGTGCAGCTCTTTTAGGGAGGGAGTCACAATGCTCTCAACCTTTTTAAGTCCAATTAAAAACAGTTGCTTTGTCACCAAGACCAGGGTGCCAAATGTGGCACTCTGCTTTCCACTTCATTTATAGACCAGATACAAGTATATGGCCTGAACTCAAACTCTAGAGCGCCACATAGGGGTGGTGCTCTGCTCCTACTAAACCAGCGCCTCTGCTACATGTCTGGTCCTTGTGTCTGGAATGGCAGGGTACCAATGATGGCACTCTGGTCTTGATGCCACTGCATAAACAATGCTTCTGGTTTGTGCAGTGCATCCATATGACACGGGTGCCGACGTGTGACACTCTGGACTGGAAGAGGTTAAATGTTGCCAGTGCATTGTTTATCACAGCCGTGGACGTTTAAAAGTGGATCCTTCAGCATGAGTTTCATACTTGTGAGTTGTGACAGAATGTCAGTTCTCATCTGCCACGAATTGAAGGCCTGGAATGGATAAGGGCAGAAGTCGATTTGTACAAAAAAAAATTTTGGGTTTTTACACGTTTTGGATAAGGGCACATCTTTTCTTTTCAAAAAGAGTGGTCCTGGGCAATTAGAAAAGAAGGGCCTTTATCCTTTCCGAATGTTACCTACCAGGGAAAAACCAATGGACAAGGACAGATGATATGTGGTGATGCCAGTCTTTGGAACCCGATTACATGTTTTTAATGGATAAAGACATTATTTCAAACTGGTGCTCTTTCAGTTCATAAACAATCTGGTTTTACTATGAATAAGGGCACATGTTGGTTTTCATGGTCTTGTTTTCTATTTTTGTTCAGAAAGATTGAGGTGGATATGGGCATATCGAGGCACATACGAGCATGCAAAATGGGCACAAAAAACCTAAACAAGAAAAAAACAGGACAAAACCAAAAAAAGTAAGCAAGCAGAGGTAAGGATGAATACAATCCAAAGGAGTGCTGATCAATGAATGAAAGGAATAAAGGCAGATACAGGTGAAAATGCTCCCAAACAGGTGAAAAAATGGCAAAGGGCATATCTTTGATGGTTTTTACCTTCTTTCACTGTCAAAAACTGTGGAGAAGGGCACAAGTAGGGTAAAAAAGGAACGTTGTGCATCTCCAGAGAGATTTTTGGCAAAAGAAACATAAACTGGGACATGTAGCCTGGTGTGGGGACTGGAGAGCAATGAAAGTCACAATGATGGTGTTTCCAGATTTGCTCGGGTTGTCAAAAAAAAAAACACAAAAGGCTTCTCCTGAAAAGTGCCAAAAAACGACCTCTGCCCATAGGCCTATATCCATTCCAGCCCTTCAATTGTGTGTTTCGACTGAAACGGTGAATGCAGAGAGGGTGCTTGCTCACTGACCTGGGAAAGACAGGGAATTCTGCCAAAAATGGGGAAAGTCGGGGTTTTCGGAAAGTGAGAAAACGCAGACGTTAACTGGAAATATCGGAGAATTTCTGAAGAAAAAGAAAACCGGAAGTCGGGGAAGTTTTGAGGCATGAGAAACAAAATATAATCTTGTAAAAGCAGAATTTGGACACATGGAAATTTTACTCTACTCCATTTTTTAATCCCTTCACATTTCACGGTTCACGTGATTTCCCCTTTTCCACGTTGCTGTGCACACTTTGCTGGCAGCTTGCATTGTTATTTATTTGTTGAAATTGTTATTTTGTAGCCAGGTACCTACCTACTTAAATGTTGAGTAAGTTTGTTTTTCTCTGCAGCTTTTTCAGGCAACTTGCGTGGGGCCTTAGCAGGACCATAATATTTCATACACTTAATCATTTTTGTAAACATTTTTGTTTTATTGTGTATACAATGCCCGATTTCTGGAAAGTTAACAGGGGGAGGAGTATTTCTTGCAGAGCACCTCAGTCTCGGGGTCAAAATGTAGCATTTTCACCCCCAGATATATCCCAAAAATGGCCCAACCGGTTAGCATAATTCTGTCGATTTTGGGAGTGTCCTCCCATTTGTAGCACACATGTTTTGGTCAGTTTTTTATGCCGTTTGAGGGTCAATTATCTTTTTTTACCAGTTGTTCTTTGTGCTTGCTCGGTAAAAAGCTTCCCACAGGTTTTTACTACCTATTGCTCGCCGCAGGTTTTGGTTAATTTACACGAGCAATTAGGTATTGACGACCAATTTGACCAATCCAAATGAGGATCAATTTGGGGTAGGTACCTATGATTTGGCCAACTTTGGAACAAGTGTTGGTGAGACCGGAACAGATGAGCAGGTGCAGGGAGATCTGATATGGTTTCCTCTTTTTGTTGTGACCTGTAATTGGATTTGCACAGATGCTTCCTGTGTGCACCTGCAATAATTGCAAAATTATAAAAATAATTAAAAAAATATGATCATAAAAGAGAGACTGTATCAAGGCTGTACATCATACTTGTATAGTGGTGGCAGAATTAATGTACCCATATGTGTTTCCCATTTAACCGTTGCCTCCGAAACTTTTTTTTCTTTTTATATTCTTGTGCAGGCGGTAGAAATTAAGAGCGCTAGACTGCATCAAAGCGTTCTAGAGGTGTCAGATTTTGACCTCGCTTATAAAAGAGGATCTTTTATTTCTGCAGCATAGAGTTTTTGCAGAAATCTGAACGGTCGCAATTTTTTACATGTATGAGTACATTAATTCCGCCGCCATTACCA
>JASGXE010008716.1:0-15988 GCA_030068105.1 Sinentomon sp. SZTP_YWyxl
ATATTCCCCGAGGCCGGAATTTTCCTTCCTTTAATGCAAAGGGGTACGGGCGGGAAAACTTTGGAGGCCACATCTCCACGGTGCGACAAGTCCGGGAAACAATATTGGACCTCCTTGTTTTAAAGGCTTGCCAATCTCATTCCTGGGCATTTCCGTCGAAGTTACAATGAAATGGGACCGGGAAAGAACGGGCACAATCCACAACCCATTTTCTGGATTGTGCCCTCTCTGCGATTTAAGTGGGTTCCATCGAACACCTGTGAAGGAGTCATAAGGGGACAATCTAGAACCATTGGGATAGAAACTTCTGGGTGGTTGACATGTCTTAGTCTGGCTTTATTGCTCGGTTTTATCCATTCAGCCCGTTTTCCCAGGGAGACCATACTGTTGCATTGAGCGTTGGGTTAGGCAAAGTTAAGTTATGTTGGGATGGGGTCAGGTTAGGATAGTTCAGGTTACGTTGGACTGGTTAACATCTCCACTAAATTAAGATTCTGGAAGCGTGATGCCAAGCAGTCATGATTGCTGACCGCATCTGACGGCAATGCTGGATGGAAACCAAGCATGCTTGATTGGGCCAACTTGGGAATTTGGAAAAATGCGACAATGGCCAATGATCACGCCCGCACCTCACGCGTTTTGCATGCTCTTCGCCGATGAGGTGGAGGGGAGCGGAGCCTTCAGCCGGCCGACAACAGTATTCAGCAGTGCAGTCCAATCGGCAGCACCTACCTTCCGCCCTCAAAACAACCTCTGTTTCGCTCTTTTCTTTTGCTGTGAACTGAAAGACACAGAGCCACGGGGCTCACTAGCCTTCCTCATCACCACCACGCATCCTTCCTCATCACCACAACGCCACCATCCAGGCTTGGGTTCCGCTTCCAAAATCGTCCATCCCCGTCCTTCCGCCTTCACAAGCCTTTTCATCAGTTTGCAGTGATCTGATTGGGTTTTGGTTGCGATTGGGGTGGGACTTAATTCCACTCCACGTGGAGTGGAATACCTACTGCCATCTCTGGGTGTCCATTTACTCATCATCACATTGTGCAGCCCAAAATGACCTGATTTTGAGTTCCACGACGCAACACTTCGAGGCAAAAGCCGAATCAGACTGTTGATGAAAAGGAGGGCCACTCAAATCTGGTGCAAAACGCAGCCCAAGGAAAAGATGATTTTTGGAACAGAATCGTTTTGTCAATAGGACTTTCAGGCTTGAGCCATTTATGCGAGGTTTTTTGAGCTCTGCATTTTTGCTTTTCCGACGTACGCCATCTTTGCTTTTCTCACAAAACCCTTCGACGCTTCTTTTCATCTTTTGCGTTTTGTTTCGCTTTTTAGAGTTTTGCCACCATGTTTCGGAAGCAGAAGCGAAAGCAGAAACTTTCGCAACAAGGTCTGACCCAAGGTGGCCGCAACGAAAACCCCAGACCACACCGAATTTTCAAAATTTCTTCAGCTTCTGAGGGGCTCCGCCCCCAGACCCAGCTCCAGGGGCTCAGCCCCTTGGAACCCGGCTGCGGCTCTGCCCCAGACCCCGACTGGATGCTCCACCCCAGACCCCCAATTGAGCCCCTACACGAGAAAAGGGACCCCAAAATTGGTGGACCCCAAAGGTTTTTGCCCAAACTCACAAACTCACTTGAGATCGGTTGTCTTCGGGTCGGTTGTCAAATGTGTCCCGCCATTGCAAGCTTTTTATAGTGAAAACAGGCCTGATAAGGGAATCCAATCGCGCTGGGTTGGGCCAGTGCAGGGGGACGCTTGCGCATCAACTTTGCGAGTATGCTGCGCTTTATGCTTCGTTGTTGCCCTGGTTGGCCGTCAGGCCGACGGGCTTTTCTCGTTATCTTAATCAAACTTAACCTTGCCTAACCTACGCCATGTCCAACAGTGGTTACCCTGCCACACAGGTTAAACGGACAAAAACAAGCAAAGAGAAAAACCCAAAAAGACGTGTTTACCACCCAGTATTTTGCAATCGCAGACAGGGGACAATCCAGAACTGGCGTTGATTATACCCAGTTCTGCATTGTCCCGCCGTTAATTTATTTTACCCCTTTATATTTGCTTTCTTGATTGGCTGTGTGTTTGTTTGGAAAAACCAAGCGAGAATTTGTTTGTCGATTTCTGAGCATCAATAAATTTGTTCTTGGTCTCGAAAGTAAGATCAGACATGCACAAGTTTTGCGATGGTCTTCAATTTTCAGATGACACCGCAAAACCTGCCTTTTGTCGGTGTTGCGTAAAATTTAGAATTCTTTTTTCAACTGCTCAAAATTCACCGGTAAATGTGGAACTCCTCATGGAATTTGTGGGAAAGCCTGTTTTCCCGAGAGTGATTTTTTCCACGGGTGTGAAATTTTACCCAGAGATTGGAATGCAATCCAAAGCTGATTTTTTTCACGAGGGCATATGATCCCCGAGCGTGAAATTTTTCTCCGAAGATCAATTTTCCCCCGGGGATGAAATTTTCCCTGTGGTTGAATTTTCTCCACGATGAAAATTTTCCCGAGGGTGGAATTGTCCCCGCAGCTAGAATTTTCCCCCGAGGATGAAATTCTCCCCTGAGGGTGGAATGACCCCGCTGCTTGATCTTTCCCCGGGGATGAAATTTTTCCCGATGGTGGAATTTTTCTGCGAGGCCAAATTTTTCCTTGTGAATGCCTTTTCCCCGAGGGAAAAATTTTCCCCGAGGGTGAATTTTTCCCCGAGGATGAAATTTTTCCCGAGGGTGGAATTTTTCTGCCAAGCCAAATTTTTCCTTGTGAATGCCTTTTTCCCAGAGGGGAAAATTGTCCTCGAGGGTGAATTTTTACCCGAGGATGAAATGTTTCCCGAGGGTGGAATTTTTCTACGAGGGTGAGTTTTTCCATGTGAACGACATTTTTCCCCGAGGGTGAATATTCCCTGAGGGTGAAATTTTCCCCGAGGGTGAAATTTTTCCCGAGGGTGAAATTTTCCCCGAGGATTAAACTTCTCCCGAGGGTGGAATTTTTCTCCGAGGGCGAATTTTCCCTGTGAATGACATTTTCCATGAGGGTGAAATTTTCCCCGAGTATGAATTTTTCCCGAGGGAGGAATTTTTCTGCGTGGAATTTTTCTTCCAGGGCGAATTTTCCCTCATGAATCACATTTTTTTCCGAGGGTGAAATTTTCCCCGAGGGTGGATGTTTCCCATGGATGAAATTTTACCCAGAGGGTGAACTTTTCCCCGATGGTGAATTTTTCCCGAGGTGAATTTTCTCTCGAAGATGAATTTTTGACTTGGGTGAATTTCCCCGAGTTGACATTTTTCCCCGCTGATTAATTTTGTGCAAAAATTCACAAAAGGGGAAAAAATTTCATCGGGGAATATCACTATCATGGAAATTCCCTCGGGGAAAAATTTAATCATTGGAGAAAAATCACCATATGAAATTGCACTGGGGGAAAAAATTTAATCGTTGCGCAAAATTTTTCCTCGGGGAAAATTTCATCCTTTTTAAAAATTCACCCTCGGTGGAAATTCTCATCTTTGGCAAAAAGTCTCCCGAATGGAAAATGTCACCATCGGAAAAAATTTTATCTGTGGGGAAAATTCACCCTCAGGGAAAATTTAATCCATGGAGAAAATTGACCCTCGGGTAAAAATTTCATCCTTCGGGGAAAATTACCGTCAGGGAAAATTTCATCCGTGGGGTAAAATCAGCGCCAGGGGAAATTACATCCTTGTGGAGAAATTTCATCCTCGGGTAAAAATTCATACAGAGAAAAATTTCACACTCGGTGAAACATTTCGCCTTCGGGGAAATAATCGAAATTCGGGAGTCACGATTTGCAACAAATATTGAGGGGCGTTCCTTACTTGCATCTTGCCACCATGCAAAAGAGCGTTCGCAAGAGAGGAGTTCACTGCTGCCTTCGCGGTCCAAACTTTGGTTTCATATTTTTTCTCTGCAGACCATGAAGCTCAATGCCTGCCTGACGGTCAGAATATCAGCGCGGACAACTTCAACTGCGAAATAACACAGAGGTCCATTCTTAATCAGAAGCATGTATGCGTCCGCCAACAGGACAGCCTGCACACATTCGATTTGCTGACCAAACGCACACGCACCTGTTGTTTTTTGTTTAATTATGATTGCGGAGCAACATATAGGCCTGAACGTGGCCACTCTCGACTCAGAGGCATTGAAAACGCGCTGGGTCAGGGTCACGAAGTTGTCTGGCTTTTGCGCAGAAGAGAGAGGAAATCAGGAAAAGCTCAAACGTTTCAAAACAGAAGCCAACCACAGCATCTTCCGCACCTCAAAATGCCGCCTCTCGCTGCACCGTGCCACATTGATACAACCTCACCTTGGCTGTATGCAGAACAGAACAATGTCACCGGTGGCAGAAGCAATCTTTAGCGACACGTCATGCGCTTCCAATGATTGGCTAATACGGGCTAACACCCCGTGGAATGCTGCTTTTTCTATTGCGCTCTTGCCAAACAAATGGCGTACATGCCAGGATGACTGGGCCTCTTCCGCCCATTAGTCCGACAGTTAATTTTTCCATGCCTGTACTTAAAGCTTGGGACATGCACAGAGGCTGGGAGTGAAGTCTAGTCAGCTATTGCTCGGGACACAAAATAAAACTTCCCTATAGGTATCTCTCTTGAATGCTAACGGCTTTATCTTATAAGGGTGATCATGGCGACTGTAAAAAGATGGGGGCGTAATCAAGGAAAACAAATCTCCCCACCCCCGGAGTTGCCAAGGATTCGATAAAGACACAAATTGCGGTGGACCTTTCTTCTCTCAGCAAGCTTAGGCCAACCGAGCTGAGCAATCATTGCGGTGACGCTGCTCCGTTTAATTTCAGATGGTCTGTGAGGTGCTATATGGCGCAGATTGATACATCCAAGCCAACTTCACCCAACCTGGCCTTAACATAACCCTTAACCTAACCCTAATCAAAAACCTTTTTCCTAACTTAACCCCGATTTCATTTGGGACTGATTCAGCGGAATTTTAGACTTTATAAAAAAGTTATTCCGCGCACCCCTTACCTGATTGAGGACTCGGGGTGTGCGCACCATTTTTGGGAGTTTTTGAAACGGGATGTGTTGAGTCTTTGTGTCCGGTCTGTGTTACGTGGCTGTAAGTACCATGCTTCCCCCGTTCAGGGGACATACATTTTGGCATTGTTGTCCTTACGAGTCCTGCAAGTTTTGCTGTACGAGGGGGCTGGAAGTGGATTTGGGTGACACACGAACCGCTGCCAATCTTATCTTGGAAAACTTGGTCTGGGCTTGGAAAAGGGCAAATTTCAAAAAAGAAAAAAGAAAACGAGTACCGTTTGTTAATGCGTCAGTCAGCACATGTTTCGTGAAATACGTGAAACTGCCTTGATAGTTGCAAAATCAGGATGGGCCAAATTCCATTCTCCTGTGACGATTGAAACTTCTCCTATGCAGGGTTTCCCAAAAGTCACTTGACAACCCCTGCTATTTGCTAGTTTTCAATCTTCTCTTGTGTCGATATTTCTACAGATTTCAGGTTCAGATTGGGCAGGCTGCCTGCTGCAGGTGTTGTCCATTCGAATTGGAACAAACTCTCCACTTCAAGCTTCCAGAGTTGTTTCAAAACTGCACTGCACTTTTCTGGGGTTGTCAAGTGACTTTTGGGAAACCCTGTATATATTCGAAAAGGTTTCACGTACCCTAAATAGTGCACTTTTCCCTGCAGCAGCAGGCAGCGAACCCGTATTTTGACATCACATTGTTGGGAGTGTACAGATTCAATTTGTTAAAACAGCTGTGAAACTTCCAAACTTTGCCGACACGAGAGATCAAAATAAACAAAGTTCCGCATGTACTCGTCTATTTCCTTGGATGCTATGTTTTCAACCTTCAATGTGTGCCCGTGAAGTATTTTAGCGGGTTGGAACTGATTTTGACAGCTGCTCGCATCTGCTCCTATCTCATCAAAAACGGGTGAAATACCCCAAAACTCCACCACCCTCACTTGGAGAAGTTCGATCTCTCCTGTTCAGTATAAAGCTTCCCAAAGACGAGACTATTCAACGCAAACGCTGCTGTGTTGTGGGGGAGAGCCATGTTTCTGTCCAAAAAGGAATATATGCACTCTCATCCCTTGGCAACTCAAGCAGTGAGAAGAACAGAATTCAGACTGGCAATTCATGAAAATTCAAAAGTGAGGGTACAAGGTCTCGAGTTACATGGGTTTCATAGATTCTGATGTTGCTGTCAGATATCCTTATCTCGACACTGAATATCTGAATTTTCACGGAACCAAGACACGAAAGCGCAACGCATTTCCACAACATATCAGATATTGGCTATGTGTCACAGTCCCAATTCTCAGTTTTTCTTGACATTGTGGAAACTTTTGGGGCCAAGCCGATGCGGCAGCGTACAAAAAATTGATACACATGAATTGTCTTGCAAAGGAATAGCCGCAAATCCTGGAAACAAACTAATATCCGGCCGCCCTGTGCATTCAAAGCAAGCCAGGCTCATTGGTCGGTGAGTTTCTGCGCTCATTTCGGCATGTTTTCCCAGAGGCGGATATTTGTACCGGAAGCATAAAAAAGGGTGGAATGGCTCTGAAATGGAAGAGTGGGATGTCAGTTATGGTGGCCGGAAGATAGATTCATTACAGCTTCCGTCCCGCACCACACACCCACGCAACGCACACAACAGGAGCGCCATCTGCGGTTGTTCATCCGGAAAGCAACCCAACCGGTGTCAGGCGTGTGACATCAAAATCGTGTGTCTCGTCTCGTCATGCATTGTCATATGTGAGAGGATGTTCCCGTTGTGTCTGAATAAATTACAAAATGGTACAAGGGTGGTTGGAAAGGTATCAACATATCGGCACAGCTCGTACTGATGTGTGGTTGGCGCAGAAGGTTAAAGGAAACTGACTTTCTCAGCGTGTGACTATGCGTGTTGGCACTCACAAGCCCACGACACCTTTTTAAGCATTTTAAAGACTTTTTAAGCATTTTAAAGACTTTTTAAGCATTTTAAAGATTTTTAAAGCATTTCAAAGACTTTTAAAGCATTTTAAAGACATTTAAAGATTCCCTTTCCAGTTGCGCTAAAAGCATGTACGCACGACTACACTTGTAAGTAAACACTGGTAACTACTGGTCATTTTTGGAGCTGGAATGGAAGTGCACTCTCATTGATAAGTTACTCTGACTTACTGCTGCAGAAGGAGAACAGAGTTTTGAAATTTTGGATTTGTGGAGCTAAGAAAATGGTCAACGCTTTTTACGGATCGGGGGACTGGGATAGAACGGACTGAGGCAGAAGTGCACTGAGGTAGAATTGGACAAAGGAGGAAGTTTAGGAGGGAGTTTTTGTATGGAGGTGGATTGGTAAGGCATTCCTGTTGAAATGCCTTACCAATTAATTCCGGGAATTAGCCGAACGGTAACAGTTCCAGAGACCTGTCTACCACATCCACCGCATCTCTCCATTAAGTCCACCGCATCTCGGAGTCTGCCCCACCGCATCTCGGAGATTAAAAGGTTTTCGTTTTTGCAGATTTTCGCAGATTTTCGCAGATTTTCTGTCCTAACTTAACTTAACCTAACTAGACCTAACGTAACGCGGAGAAATTTAAAAAATTAGCCTCCAAAAATGCAAAAATTCTGCCTGAGTCCACTTTTGCCTCATTTCGTTCTGCCCCAGTCACCGGTCCCCTTTTTAGGCCTCGGAGCATCGTTCCACACGTTTCTGCTATTCGAATGGCTTCCGTTCGTTGTAAGGCTTTTGGTCTTGATACGAGCTAATCCGTTTGTGCAAATGATGTCACAAACAGGGTGGCCCAGGCATTTGCTTGGCGACTTTTTCCGGTGCACCAGAAACAGGCATGTTTGGAGAATGCCGTCGGATATGGTCTCCTAAACTATACGTTGGTGTGTGTGGAGCGAAGAAATGGCTTTTTTCCGAGGTTTTTATTCACAATAATTCCGGAATGAAATAGGCAGGACGACATGAATCACACTATTTTTTCAGTGAGCCTGCCGCCTCATACTTTAGTTTCTTTTTTCTTTTTAATGTATTTCGCTTTCTCAAAATAAAACCTGAGATTTTAATTCGAGTTGTCGATTTGTGAATCCAAAAAAAAGGTAAACACCAAACCCAACCAACATTGGCCCCCCTACTCAATATTTCGATAGGCGTGTATTTACCTAGAAAGAAGACGAAATTATAAAAAACGAACAAGAGCCGATTTATAACTATCTCAAGTCGTTATTGAACTCACGCATCCGAACTGAAAACAAACCGTGGCTTGAGATTGAATCGCGTTTAAAATTCGGTAACCCTAAATATGGCAACACAATAAATATACACAGTTGGGTTTTGAAGTCCCGGATGTATGTTTGGACGGATTGCGGGCGGATTGAATCTTCGTGATACTGCGCGCTAAGTTTTTGAAAGCTCAATATTTATGATAATTAATTCTGTCACAATGTACTCAATCAATCAATTAATCAATCAATCAATTCATTTTTATCGCACGTTGGGAAAAATATAAATGTTCCCACATGGATGGTTTTTTCATTTATCTGTTGCCTCTTTTTTCCTCCTAGCAGAAATAAAGAGCCTCATTACAACAACAAAGACCAACCTATTTTATTATATTGCGAAGTTAATTAATAAGTTTTTGGAAAGTTGTACTGTTTCCTCATTGGGTTCCTCTGCTTTCTTTTGTGGAATTATGAACATTCGGTAACAGGTCGGAATACCTGCCGACATTGAACTGAACGAGTTATCACCATTGCTCTCTGACATACGAAAAGCTAACGAAACCAAACCAAACCTGACCTAACCCAACCTAACCTATCCTAACACACCTTTCCTTATCTATCCTACCCTACCGACATCGTCCTCATCTTCCTATCCTATTTTAGTTGCTTGAGCGTACATGAAAACTTGTCCAGTTCAGCTTTTTTCAAATGTCGGCAGGTATTCTGAACGGCAACCGAATATTCTTCGGCCTGTATAGCGGCAGCGGAATCAATGAAGGTACTCATACATGTAAGAAATTGCGTACGTTCAGATTTTGCAAAACTTCTGAGCTGCAGAAATTGAAGTTCCTCTTTTGTAACTGAGGTCAATATCTATGACTTCTGTCGCTCTGTTGAAATTTACCGCCTCAATATCTTCCGCCTGCAGAAGAGTAAAAACAGAAAAAAGTTTCGGACGCAACATTTAAATGGGCAAAACACACGTATGGGTATATTTATTCCGCCACCACTCTTGGTACCTGCTGATAAAACATTTTTTTCTCCATTTGAACTCATACACCCCTGGCCGTAGATAACATAAGCATACACCATTCTTCATTGAAAATGTATCTCCACATTTGTATCAATATCATTTCCTGTTATCTCATATCCCACGTGCACAACAGCAATCAAATCGTCATAATGTCCTTTCTTTCTTAAGCGGTTTCCCCCAAATTTGCGGAAACTATTTGTATTCAAATATGGAAAATAGAAAACTGAGTCGTACCCTGCTACTCCTATAGTTGCAGCACAACACGATAAGGAATTCGCTAAGGTTTTGTTTTTGCACTTCGCGGTACCTACCTATCACGTTTTCGTTGACTTTTTGCGAGTGAATTCGCAGAAAGCGACACACCGTTCCACCACCGCGCGGCACTGCTCGGCGATTGAATCCGCTATCGCTACTGGCTTCCGAATGCCTGTCGGTTGCGGCACTAACCAGACTTTTGCTTTAGAGAATCCAGAGAATCCAGAGAATCATTCCAATCTGCAGGGATATTTTGCCTCTTTCGAGAGGGCCAAATTGGCAAAATCATTTGGTGAGATTAACTTTGGGGAGGGTTTTGCGGAATAGAGGTGGGGAAGGATCAATTAGCTGCAAGCAATAACCGGGAGGGAATTATAGGGTTATGGTAAGGGGAAACACAAAGGAGGTTTTTCTGACGAGGTCTGCATATTTCTCATTTGTGCTAAAAAGGAAGTCATGGCGCTTCTCAAAAACAGGCATCAGTTTACGGTTTACCTGAATTTTCAAGAAATTCGTCTGCTATTTTCTGCTTTGATCTTGGATCCACTCATCTGTGAAGACAACTTGCTTGTTTCTTTGCATTTCCTTTTTGCTGTCTGCGGCTTATGTGAGTCTTGCGCTGCGCCTTGAGCGAAGAGGTCCCTTAGGTTTCCTGAGAAGTATTAATAGTGCTAATTGCAGGAATGAAATCTTTTGTCCATGGAAATTTAATCAATGACATATACTCGTCTACTTATTTCATCTCATTCATAAAATTTCATCACTTAGTTTGTATTTGCCTACGCAAATCGCTCACTGCCAATTAAAATGGCATTAAAGAGAAAAGAGAATCTCCGATGGCTTTAAACCATTCCAGGATAAATAATGAAGCGGAACTGAAAATTTGTGAGCTGGGCAGTTAATTGTTTGGCAGCCAGCACTTCGGGTGTTGGAAAAATCAGCAGACCGGTCGTCCGACCTGATCAGCAGAAAAATGATCTGTTTCGTATTTCCGAAAGGCATCACCGCTCAACGGAGTCAACTGTAACGTTTAATCTCTGGTTTACATAAACTGATAAGAAATTGCCTTGTGTTGGATGTCGGAAAGCTAACAGTGGAAACTGTGCAAGATAAATCAATTCAAGCTGTCATGGAATCTTTTCAGATTTTGTGTTTGAGACTCAAAGTTGTTGTTCCGCCATCAAAGAATAGATTGTTCTATGCATATACTCGTACAGCAGGGTAAGCAAGAATTCTTCAGAATCATTGGGAAGTCAAGTGTATGATTGGTCTGCACTTTTCATTTAGACTATGTGAATTTTCCCCAGAATCTCAAAATCCCGTTTTGCCCAGGTGACAAAAACGACAACTTTGAAGATAAATGCCAAGGAAATCTAAAGTCTGTACATTTTCAGAATGGTCCGCGCCCTTTTTGCAGACAGGGATGTGCAAATTTGTGCAAAAATAGGGAATCGGAGATTTTGTGCTGGGAACCTCAATTTTCGAAACTATGTCAGTTTTCACCTCTCAATCTTTTGATAATTCTACTTTTCGGAGCTTTTTCAAGTTTCTGTGACCACGATCTGTCTGGTTTGCTGGTCGTTCCGCTCCTGTTTTTAAAATGTGCAAATCTGAACCGAAACTTCGCTGGCCCAGCGAAGTTTCGGTTCAGATTTGCACATTTTACTGGCCCTCCCGTTGCAATTGGCACCGACCTGCAATGGCGTGAGGCTACATCTACTGTTGCTGCCATCAACTGGAAAACAGGCACACGTGTTCATGTCTGGAAAAGTTTAAAATCATGTTTGGGTTGCTTTTACATCTGTGATTCTGAGCCATCATGTGCCAAACGAAAATGAAAAATTTCTGCAGATAGCGAGACTCGAACCCACGATCTTCGGATCACGGGAATTTCAGTTCTTCATTCGCATTTAAATAAAAAGTTATTGATATTCAAGCAAAGAATGTTGAACAATTTGAACACCACTGTCATGTCCTCGCTCCCACCTTCGTTTTGCTGCAAGTTTTGGCGCGGACCATTCTGAAAATGAACGCACTTTATCAAAAGATTGCTCAAGTGCGACCTGACACCAAAATACGAGTACACTGTAAAACAAATCGCAGTAATTTTACAGTTGATGGAGCCAATAATTTTCTGTCTTTGAAATCGTCAGTAATTTTCCAACAACAGTAAAAGTGGATATAGCAGTTTTACTTCTTTCATCAGTAAGTTCCTTTTTCCTGACTTTCAACAGTGAATTTGCTAGCACAACAGTAAAATAATTCACTGTTATTTTATGTTAAGCAGCTATTTTGTCAGCAGTTATTATTATTCAGCAGTTATTTTGCGTGTGACACTGCATTAATTTCACTGTACCTTCATCATTAATCTCCGCAGTCGATTATCAGTAAATTTACTGATATAATAGACTGGTAAATATGACAATTCGTAAAAAGATGCATTGCAGCAATCATAGCAAATTTGCTGTGGTGAGGCAGAGGATGGATCAATGGATCAATTGATCAATGATCAATATGAATCAAATAAATGGGTATGGATCAGCAGCCAAAATTTCTACTTGCACACACTTTTGGTCATGGCAGTTTTCTCTACAGACTTGTTCGTTTCGACAGAAACGTCGCCAACACTGCAGTTTGAAATTTTGACTTTGTGCTCAACACTGCATTTCACTCTGTGAGAAAGAAGCACCTGTGGAATTGGCTGGAGTAAAACGGTCGCAGGTACCTATTCAGAAATTGGAAATGTGTTTGCTTATACCAATATTAATGTGATGAGGCGTACAAATTGCCCTCCTCCTGCAACAACACAAGTAACCGGTCCAGCCTCTAGCGATTGCATTGCCAAAGTTGCAATGGATGTTTCTTATTTGCGAGTCATACACACAGACGGAACGCCGACAACGTTTTTGAAAACTCTGCAGATATTGCTTGCTGATTAGGCGATTTGAACCGCACCTCAGATGTTCGAAAGGAGAGCTTCGCCTCTTCAATGGATATGGCCACCTGCTTTTTCAATCATTTCCTTTTTCACCGAACGCCCTTAATGAATAAAATCTCGAGGTCCTTTGTTTTGATTTTTCATTGATTAAATTTTATTTTGATGTGAGATTGCGTTGTATGTTTGCGTATGCATAAATTTCAGAAGTTTCTTTTCGCCTTAGACAAATGAAAGGGAGCTAAGTAAAAACAGAGAAATGAAAAATGTTGTTGAACAACAATGGGTTTAAAATGGAAAATAGCAGGAGTAGAAATTAAAGTTTCTTAGCTTTTAGAAGAAATTCTAGTTTTAGTAGAAATTAAAGTTCACTTAGCTCCCTTTAATTTATCCACGGCGTTTTGTTGTCTTATTGGAATTAGGTACAGTGAAGAGCTTGGAGATTGTGCTCAGTGTCGATGTTTGAGTTCAAATTTTTTGTTTGGGAATTGAGCCTTGAATTTTTTTTCAAATTTTTGAAAGGCGAGAGTGATCTTATTTTATTTGTTTAATTGAATTTGTTTTATTTGTTTATTTGTTTATTTTATTGGAGGTTTGTTTGTGGTAGATGTTTATGTTTCATTTTTTTGAACATTGAGTTTTATGGGAAGTCCGTATGGAAAATTTAGACTCGGGTTCTGCCATTTCTTGTAGGTGAAATTTTCAGTTTGTGGGTTAGGTTAAGATTCATTCAAGTTTCTGGGTAAGGTCAGAATGTGATTTTCCATTTCACATGAAAATACATATTCTTCTCAGCGACCAGCAAACCATAATGATTTGACCACTCCAGATTGTGGTCAAATGTAGGTAAGCAGTCAGGTAATCATGCAAAAAGCACGCAAGTCACACGCAAGTCACAAAAAACATGCAGGTTTATTCAGGTTTATTCAGGTGGTCATCTCGCTTGGATCGCCGCAAACTGTGTGAAGGCGAGGAAAGCAAATTGAATGTCAAGTCCAAGGTCAAATATGCAGACAACGGTCGGAAAAGTAACAGCTGAGTGTGGCGTGATGCAATCAGCTGATACGTATAATCGGTGTAAGCAATGCAAGCAGGTATGGAGCGAGGTGAGCGACAGTGTAACGTGGTCTGTTGAGTTGCAGCTGTGGCAGTAAAGCCGGTTGGCGGCATCTTTCTGTGTGGAGTGAATTTCTTCCTGTGGGATTTCGCAGAATGGAACTGGTCATAGCAATAAGTTTTCCTGTTCATTGAGAGTCAATTGTTTTCTCGGGCAACAACAGCTTTGATGATTCTTTGTTGTGGCGAAAGATTGTTTCTTTGAAGCTCACTTTCGAGCCAAGTCTGATTATTCTTTGAGGAAATAAATGTTTTCGCGAAGGTTGTCACTTAATTGCACAAGGTGAAGATATCGTTTCGTTCAAGAAATGAAGTTTTTTTCTGGAATTAACTGATGGTTGAGTTCGGACATCACAATTTTCAAATGGGATGCAGTTCCTTGGGCATCTTCAGAAAACGCAGGGCTTGGTTTCATTTCCGCTGAAGAAACTTGCATGGTAGGAGTGTGAGCAGTGAGGGTGAGGGTGTGCAGTGAGTGTGGTGGGAGTGTGTGCAGTGAGAAAACAAAAAATGTGTTTTCATTTGTTTCGTTAGTAATCATAGTTTTAGTTTGTCCTATAAGTTCTGAGAGAGGCAAAAGGCCTGGGGGATTTGTATTTAGAGAGAGGCAGAGACCTATTTATGTAAGAATTTTGCATAGAGTTTGCCTATGTGATAAAAGGAAGATTATTTTACTGTAGATAATTGATTGTTTTTCTTGTTCAGTGGCTTCCAATCTTGAGCCTCACATTTGAGATGTCTTAGCCTCGAGAATACAGGACGAACCCTGGATTATAAATCATCCTTTTGGATCTGAGCATTCGTGGCATTATTAGAATAGTGTACATTTCAATCTTTACGCAGACTTCATTTTCGAAAAAGCTTTCGGCCTGCCCAGTGAAGTTTTTCAGAGGGCGAGCAAAAAGACATTCTTTCCCTTTCGACTGAGCAGCCCTTCACTCACGACCAACATCTCACCGTCATTAAATGCTGATGTTTCACCAATTAAAAGCTGGTACCTATTGGTTTTTGCAAATTAAAAAACAGGTACAAAAATAAATCATGCTAAAAGCTCTTTTCTTAGTACAACAGTCGGCGAACGTGAGGGGAAGATGATGAAAAGGTGGGCACTTACAGATCTCATGCAGCCTTGAAAATTTGCTTTCGGGACGGTTTTCCATGGCTGAGAACAAGAAAAAAATATGAAAACTGTTGCTTTTGCCTTGTCAAGGGGGTGACTCAGGGAGGCTTTCAATATTTTTTCAACTTTATTAACCTTTTGGCATCAATGCTCCATGCCACACGAAAAAGTATAAAAGTATATGCTCAACGAATATATTGAGGCAACTATGATATGCACGAACGAAGGCGGAACAATTTGCCGTCATCGCGAAGCTGCAACATTCGCAGCCAATGAGTGGTTCTCAAAATTCCCTGGAACATCCACAAAAATCCCAGTAATGTCACCAGGAACATTCATGGCAGCATTCCCTACATGCCTGTGATACCTACAAGGTAGCCCCAACAAGGCAAGTGAAGTGTTTGTCGAAGCTGTTTTACTCTTCCAGAGTGTTTTGGGCCTTTACCTAGTCTGCAGTTTTCAGTCACAATCGGTGTGAAGTTCCTGGTAAATAACCTAGAAGCCAGGTGATGGTCACACCTGAGCTATGAGCTCCTGTGATAATAAAGGTTATGGAAATGAAAATCCACAAAGTTTAGGAACCCTGAATCTTGCTTAAATTCCAATTTCTTTTCTTTCTTGTCGGTTGCAAATGGCTATGTCACAGAATGGTGTTCATGTTGTTAAATAATCTCCAAACCATACAAAAATGAGATTCCAGTTGGCAATGAAATGCTAACCCACTAGCTAAGAAGCACAAGTGGGAAAATAGCATTTAGGTGGTTCTGGCAAGGTGGCAAATTTTACTGTCTCTGTCTCTCGTCACTTCTCGAATTCGCGTGCATTTCTTGAATTTGCCATCCTTCAATCATCACAGACATCTTTTTCGTTCATTGTCAACCTCCGCATTCCCATTTCCTGTCACCTGTCGTCGGAAAACAGGAAAAACAGTGCAAGTTGATGTTTCTTGATTTTTAAGGAGAACCAAAAAAACCTGTAACTCCTCAGCCTTTGGAGCAGTGTGTCTGCATTTTCAGGGGCTCTACATTTTTAAAAGATAAATTTGCGCCGAAGTGGGGCATGATGTTCTGGCTTTGGTTTTTGAGGTAGAGATCCTTTCACTGTTTTTCCTGTCATGTTTGTTTGCTTAGTGATGCTATGCTACTGGTTTTCAATCCTCATTTACAAGGTCAATGGAAAATACCTACAAGTCCGGGCAATTCATTTGAAATTTTCTGTAGGTATCTACGTTTGTGTTTTTGTTGTTCATGCATCTCTACCAATTTCTTGAAATTGTCAG
>JASGXE010008717.1:0-16728 GCA_030068105.1 Sinentomon sp. SZTP_YWyxl
CTCCCCTTGTGGTGCTAAACCACTATGGGGTTTTGGCGCTGTGACTCATTTCTGGAGCAACTACCTTATCGTCAGCTCACTTTTCGTCATTCTCTCTTCATGCAGATTGCAGTGATATTTATTGGGCTGGTGAAGTTTGACTAGATAGTATTCTGTTGGGACTACTTTAAGGCAATGGACTCATTTATGACCATCCCCTCCACCCCAAAAGTACCCCAAAGTATCCACTCCCCATTTTATTTTGCGGTGGAAATGACAGGGCTGGCGAATTTATTTTTGGGGCTTGATCTTATTGGTCTACTTTGCCAAACAAATGGCTTCGCTTCTGATCTATCCCCTAACCACAAAAAGCACCCTAAATATCAACTTGTTTTCTTCGCTGCGGGAGTTGAAGTTGTTGGCTTGACTGGATTGTGCATGTATCGATTTAGTTTCTTTCGCCCATAATTCGCTTCGTGTCTGACCATCCCCTTTATCCCAAGTAGCAACCCAAAGTATTTGCCCACTTCACTATTGCGGTAGAAATGATAAGCCTGGCGAATTGTTGATAGGGCAATAAGCATATATCTTGGTCTGCTTTATCACCCAAATGATTCATTTTAAATAAAATTCACCAACAAGGAATCGGTTGCTGTTTGAGGCAAATTCCCAAGCACTGAAATTCTTTCACCACAATGAGTACCCCAAATTATCCAATGCCCATTTTATTAAAGCGATTGAAATGATAGGGCAGGCGAATTTATTTATTGGGCTGGATAGCATATTTATTGGTCCATTTTATCGCACAAATACCTTCATTTTTTGTATTATCCTTCAAAAAGTACTCCAAAGTGTCAGCTGATGCTTACTTCACTGCGGCGATGGAAATGAAAGGGATTGTGAAGTTGTTCATTGCGTAATCCATAGGGATACTTTCGCACAAGTAGCTATAACGCGTCTGATCATCCCCTTAACCCCAATACCCCAAAGAATCTACAGCTCACTGCACTGCAGCAGTGGTAATTATCGGACTGGCGAATTTGTTGATTGGTATCAATCAAGAACATTCCTACACTCTAAACACGAAGTTCAGTTTGGAACACTATATTTGAACATGGGCTTATAGATAGAAAGTGTTCATTTAAGAGCATTTATTGAATACTCAATGTGTTCTTTGTAAGGTGTTCCAAATCGCTCATGTGTTCCAAATCTGTGACAGGAATGTCACAGATGTGGAACACTCAGTGTATTCCAAGAACACGCCAAGAATCCATAAATGTTCTTAAGAACACTTCCTGTCTAAGCCCATGTTAAAACATAATGTTCCAAACTGAACTTCGTGTTTAAAGTGTACGCAGCAGAATTCCCATCACGCAAATGTTCACCTTCGGACAAACACCAAAGTGGTTTTGATAAGGGCGAATGAATAATCCTGAATAATCTCACTTGTTGATAGAAATCTGGACATGTTGTTCAAACCGGCTTCGATGACGACACAACCGATCCCATTCAGTTCCTGCATTCAGTGAGTTTGCCAGGGCCATTGCAGATATCGTATATTCCAGCGCCCTTCTCTTTTTGCAAGGCATTGTTGTCATACCATTACCCATTAATTGTTACGTTACAATTAACGGGTAATGGAAAGGTCCGATAACATGCTTTACTGCGAGAGAAGGACGCCGAAAAATATGATTTCTGCAATGTCACCCCCTGCAAAACTAATCAAATATTGAACTGTATACAGTTGCCTCGAGCGAACTCAGTTATTTGACGAATTATAAACCCAGGCAGAGATATTATCGGACACGTTATCGCAGCATAGATACCTGAATGAGTATTTGTCTTCACGCTCATGTCACAGAAATCACTCACTCGAGCCGGCATAGGTATTGCACCAAGTGGCTGTGACTGGGTATACCAAGACTAACGATTTCTGCCAGGAACTCCATGAGGTGACAGCAAACCCGCCCGAATGTTGTGCGGGCCTAATTTAGATTTGCTAGGCACCGAAACCTTCTCTGCGGACTTTTTGCATTTGGCAAGCAGGCGTAAATGGCTGGGGAGGCACATTTGGTCTTGTCGAATGGCCAACAGGTTGAGCGCTGTGTGACACTGGAAGCGTGTTCTGGCTTTCTACAGCACTGGAAGTGGGCATATCTGATGTTATAACAGCATCGACGTCCTCACATGTTGATCTCCTGCAGTTCTTAGTAAAGCTCCCATCGCTAACGGTGAGCGATCGTAGATGTCAGTGGTCTGAATTTTCAGCTCGAAATTCTCTATTTTCCGTGACAAAATGTCTACCTGCTCACGGAGTCCGGTGACTATTTACGAATTCCAGACACCGAGAGGCTCATCCGAATCAGAAGTATGAATTTGGGAGTCGGTGTGTGTGGACGGACTGGAGACTGAAGTTGCTAGAATGGCAGATTGGTGCAGTTGGAAAATCTCGACTGACTGCGGATGCGACTTGCAATTCGCCCAATTCCGTCTGCGGCGTCAATTTTGAAATGGAAGAGGTCTGATTTATAAGTAGCTGTTTGTGATTGAGAAATCACCTTGGTTGAGGATGTGAAACTGACCTGGAATACAGGGCAGATTTCAGTTCAGTTTTACAATTCGGGCATCTGATGCAGGTGAAATGGAACCATGGTGCGCATTCATCAAGCGGCGCATCCTGCGCCATTAAAGCGCCAGGCGCAACCGGCAGAGCAAATGACATGCGGTTGCTTCGAAGGCTGAGCAACGACTGACTCCTCCGGACTCCGCTCTGCGGTATTTATGCGGAGCAACCCCTAAATAGATCACCGGCGGGAAGAGCAACATTGATGCGCAATTTGGTTTCTTTCACCGGCATCAGTATTCCACCAGACTCGATAATTCCCTTCGTTCCGATAATTCCCTTTTGTCCTCGATAATTCCCTTTGATCCGGTAATTCCCTTTGTCCTCGATAATTCCCTTCGTTCCGGTAATTCCCTTTGTCCTCGATAATTCCCTTCGTTCCGGTAATATCCTTTGTCCTCGATAATTCCCTTCGTTCCGGTAATTCCCTTTGTCCTCAATGATTCTCTTCGTTTTCGATAATCCCCTTTGTCCTCGATAATTCCCTTCGTTCCGGTAATTCCCTTTGTCCTCAATAATTCTCTTCGTTTTCGATAATCCCCTTTGTCCTCGATAATTCCCTTCGTTCCGGTAATTCCCTTTGTCCTCGGTAATTCCCTTCGTACCGGTGATTCCCTTTGTCCTCGATAATTCCTTTTGTGGAATAGCATAATAGCAACATTCGATAATTGTGAATAGGCAAAATACTGTTCTGCTTGAGAAATCACGTAACTGATGGTAATGAGCGTCGACAAATTGAGATATTTGGGAGAGATATTTGGGGACGCCGTGTATCATAAGTCCAAACGGGGTGATTATCTGATTAACAATGTTAAGAAACAGCGGAAACTAATTGACCAGATCTCGCAGGCAAGATTTAGTCTTGCGGCAGACGCCAAAAGCGGGCAGAAATAGCGGTTTGTAATTATTGGTTGACAAAAAGTAACAATTGGCTTGGGCCCCCGCCACACTGGCGCCACCGCCCAGACATCCTGGCGCCGCCTTTCTACGACTTCCAGACATCCTGGCGCCACTCCTTCGGCCCCGCCACACTGGCGCCGCCTTTCTACGACTCCCAGACATCCTGGCGCCGCCTTTCTACGACTTCCAGACATCCTGGCGCCACTCCTTCGGCCCCGCCATCCTGGCGCCGCCTTTCCGCATCAGGAGGTCTTCCTAGGTTGTCCTACGTGTGTTAGGGTGACATTAGAACGTCTAGGGGTGTACCCTAGTGGCCTTTCCTAGGCTCTAGAATCCCCCAGGCTCTGTGGGCAGTTTCCGCCACTCCAGTGTCATGAGGTCCCAAGGCACATTTTTCAGTTTCCATAGGGTCAGACGATTGTGGGCATGTGCCCCGCATGTATGGGCCAATAGACACCATCGAGTATACCCTGGCGGTCATTGCGAGGCTCTAGAATACCTCTAGGCATATTGTGGACTCATTGTTCGCCCAGCATCAGCATTTTAGCCACTTTGTGGCCATTTGTGGAACTTTCCATCAGGCTGTGTGAATGTGCCCTGCATGTGTGGGTCAATAAGGGCACCATTGAGCATGTGCGGATTCGTCCTCGGCTCTAAGGGGCCTCCGGGCACATTATGGAAATTTTACGTCTTCGGCCTCTGAATTTTCAGTATCCAACGCAAGTTGTTGGAAGTTTCCAGGCCTGGGCAGCCCTTTTTGGAGATCTCATTGCCCTCCTGGTGCCATCTTTTCGTATCGGGCGGTCAACGTGAATTCGCCCAGCTTGTACGAAGTGCATTAAAGATGCCGTTGGGGTACTCTGGTGGCCATTGCAAGGCCATTCTTTTGATAAAAAGAACTCAAGTGAAAGGCTTGGAAAGCCGCGATTAGCGCAGGTTTCTGTATGATTTCGTGAACATTCAAGTGAAAGGCTTGGAAAGCCGCGATTAGCGCAGGTTTCTGTATGATTTCGTGAACATTCAAGTGAAAGGCTTGGAAAGCCGCGATTAGCGCAGGTTTCTGTATGATTTCGTGAACATTCAAGTGAAAGGCTTGGAAAGCTGCAATTAGCGTAGGGTTCTGTATGATTTCGTGAAAATTCAAGTGAAAGGCTTGGAAATCCAAATGCGCAGGTTTCTGTGTGATTTCGTGGAGCAAAACTGCGAGAGCACAGGTCGATTTTAACATCGCGAGCTTCACTCTCAGTGAAGCGAACCGTTGAAAACGGACAAAGGCCTCGAGCGAATGCGAGATGTTAAAATTTGCGGTCGCTGGTAAACGGCACAGCGGAATTCAAATCATGGTGTTGGAAAGCCAGAATCTTCAGGTTGCTGCGTCTGTCAGCGAATAAAATGACGGAAGAAATGGAAATTGCGCTTTCTTCGAATGCGGCGCACAATTAAAGGCCGCGTGGTGCGCATTTGCAGGCCTGCAAGGCATGAAAGCCTGTAAATGATCAGGATACCTGGATGGAATAAACTTGGAATCCCAGGACAAACTTTCCGTCAAAAATGTGAATTACACTGACTTTCGCTTTGCCACGGCAACCGATGATTTTCGAACTTTCGTCAGAACTGCCATGTGCCCTCAGAGTTCATTGAACTCGGCGCCATTCAGACGACCCTTGACCATTTTTCCCTCTGGATATTTTGTCGAAAAAATGCCAGCGACGCGCCACATGTCAAAAGTGACGAGATGATGATTCCGATTCAAGATTTTGTGATCATTTTGCAACGGTAAAGTTGGCGGCCACCAGTCCAGGTCCGTTGTTTTTGAATCCTGGGCACAATTGCTCATCGACTTCGCACGCCAAAGGCATGTGAATAATCCCTGTTGACAAAACACGGAGTGGTTGGCAGCAGACAGCTTGTGACAGATGACTCGTGTCTGCCTCGAGCTAGGTCGCGCCTCCGCAGATTTGGCAAGCTGATAAAAACATCATCCTTAATCCAACTGTCAAGGTGTTGAATATCGGAATTTTCACCGGAGCAGGGTGACTCGCAATAAATGATGGGAAAATCATGCGGGGACACATGTGTTTCACAGGTACTTGCTTGCGCGTCACCCAGTGTGAAGCAAGTATTGCGTGCAGACCGAGAACCGAGGTACCAGGCGGGGACAGGCACGAAGAATTCGGCAGAAATACCTGATTTGCGAATTTCTTGGCTATTTTATGGGACAGTTTATACGAAAGCTGCAAATCGGGAAAGCCCGATTGTGGTGGCCTGTGCAAAATATGAGAATCGCCTATTTTGACTGCTGTTTCAAAACGGTCTTGTTTGTCCGCCTCGCACATAACAGATCTCAATGCAATTTGGCTGTCTATGGCAAGACCATGGAACAACATATCAATTTTAGCCAAAAACACTCACGGAAAGTACGGACTCAACCATGTTATATCATTGTACCCTGCGTGGTACAGGTCGGAACTAATGCATAAGAAATTGTTGAACGCACCTACCGTAGCCAGTGTAAAAGTCGAATGTAACATGTCCCAACAGCGTTAATCAAGATTGCAGTCATTAGATTATTTTGCGATGGCGCGTCCTTGACACTTCGCAGACAAATATATAAGTCGGACAGCACATGGCAACGTAGGGGTATACGAGCTTGGTGTTATTGTATGACAACATATGGATGAATTACGTACCCGTAAATTACCTCTAAAACTGATAGGTATCAACGGCAGTCTGAGCACAATTATTATTCTTGCAAAAACTGATAGGTATCGAGGTATAGTCTAGACGCCTGGCAGTGTAAGAATAGTGTTTAAATACATTTGCTGACACAAGGCACCAAACTACAAAATTCTATTTTGCGTGTGACATTTCATAAGTGTCCACAGAACAGCTTTGACCCATCAAAGTGAACGAATAGGGAGGGAAGAGTCAGGAACAATGGGCCGGATGGTACGATTTTTTTTTTTTTTTTTTTTTTTTTTTTTTTTTTGCATAATATGAGTGGATAAGAGTATTTTGAAATGATTAAATGAAGTATTTCTGTTTTGCAGAATAAACTTTTTGCTCTTAATTGGAAATATCTTGTTGGATAAAAATATCAACAATCAATTTATCCCTTTCCTGATGAATGTTTTCAAAGTTTCAATTGAAAAACTGATTCAAACGCTGGCAAAGCGTCTCAAACACCTTGGAATCACGAGGGTGACACGCTAAAGAGCAACAACGCCCCAGCTTGTCATGTGGCTCACCGAATTTCTCTGTATTTTTTTTTTCATGACATAAAAAAATCAACAAAAAGTCTTGTCAATCGCAGGCGTGAAGTTATCAAAACGAAAATGTGATGAGATAAACGGACATAGTCTCGAGGGCAAAGCTAAAACAAAACTACGAAATAGGATAGAATAAAATTGATTGCCAGAAAAGGAAGTTCGGCTGAAAAATCAAATAACTTAAATCCCCGAAACAAACGGTGATGACGTAGCCTGTGCTGAGTGTAAAGTCAAATTCTGCATATTAGCATAAGTGGTTAAAGACATGAAATAGAGTTCCATATTGCGCAGGGGTTTGTGTTAGCATGGAGTTCAAGGCATGTACTGTCCTTGGGGGAAAGAAAAATGAACTATGTTTTACAGTAGTCAATATGCGAATGTTTTAGCAACAGCGCTCACACAAGCAAATTTTTAGTTCCCACAATAAAGCTCACACATAAAGTCCCCACAATAAAGCAAGAAACACACATTCATTCCTGTTTTTCCGAAAACCCTTCGGGGATGGATTTCTCTAACCCAAGGCCCGTAATTTAATTAGTAGCTTCCCCTTCTTATCTTAATTTTTTTTTTTTTTTTTTTTTTTTTTTTACATCTATAGGTACGGGTTTTTAAAACGTGTTAAATTCATCTCGTTTCTCTCCTTCTGTCCATATGGTTTGTTACACGCCATGACATGGCATCTGAACATATCAGTTATGCTTGCATTTACATGTCAAATTACAATTGCAATTGCAAATTACAAATTAAAATTAGGCTGCTTTTGTTTTTGGCGTACATCACAAGCTGACTGTTGGATGTCTTTCAGAGGTATCGAACTTTGCGATATTATGTTCATTGCTCTAAAATACCTATAATAATAAAATATAAAAAATAATAATAATGTTCTGCTCGACCTTTGAGTTGGGGCGTCCCTGTCTTGATTACGTGGTCACAACATTGCATGTGTAGAAGAGCTTTTCGAATCCCCTCCACCTTCCCAACATGAGGATGATTTGCTTGGCATAGAGAGGTGTCATTTTGGATTGGGTCACGTGCAACCAATAGCTGCGCTTGCTCGGAGTCAAACCCTGACAAGTTACAACCTTCGAGAGCTTGTATATTAGCAGCGATTGGCTGAGACAATGTTACGGAAAGGTCAAAAATCATATGATTGTCACTCGAACAAAGTGAATCAGAAGCGAATTCAACCGATGAAAGGTGGGCAGTGATTATCAGGGATGAGTGAACTCCGGTGCATTTTCAATTTGGGCGACGTGAATGGGATCATCCCCATTTTTCTTTTGTGACACCAAAATAACAGCAGTGTGGGGTGGGCGGGGACATCACTGAATAAATGTTTACCTGCCCCATCCTCCGGCCGGTGAGGATTCCATCCTTCCCCGCAAATTTACCATGACCGTGTTGCCATTGCGAGTCAACAACTGTCAAAATCCTTCGTGCCCGCGAATTGCTGATTTCAGTCGTTGTTCGGTTCTAAAACGACAAGGTCACTGACGGAGAGTGAAAGTTCAGAGTTGCCGAAAATTCAAATCATGTGGAACGGGTGTGAACTCGAAGATGCGGTGCAATGCACAATTTGTTTGACACCACGTACCGGTCGATTATTTTGCTGTCGGAACGTGGCGCACATTGTTTGCGAAGGATGCACAATAGAATATAGAAGACAGAGGCCTTTTGGCTTCTTGATATGCCCTGTCTGCAGAGTACCAGGCGGTAAGTGTGACTGCTTAATTAATTAAATGACTGTATGTGAGAATAATATTTCAAATATTCATTGAAAAATGGTTCACCATTTAAAAGAAATAAGTCAGAATGCAGGTATAGGTACCCAAATAGCGTGTCCATACATTCGACAAAATCGCGAATGTATGGACACGCTATTAGGAGCTTTAACTTGCAAATGGTATATAAAGGGCGATCGGTCAAAAAGGAAACGGTAAAGACTGCTTGCAAGTGGCCGTGTAGAGTGAACAGACGTAGCTCTGTTATCGAACACCTGCGGTGCGGTTGGACTCCTCTAATCAGCAAGCGATATCTATTTAGTTTTCAAAAAAGTTATCGGCGTTCCGTCTGTGTTTGTATTTCTCGTCAATAATAAACATCCATTGTGACTTTGGCAAACGCAATCGCAACAGGGTGGGCCGGTGGTTCTGCCTAGGCACAAGATGCTAGGGCATGCACTCAATTGGGAATGGAGAGGGGCAAAAATTCATGTGCTGCTCCTTGAATTTGCGAAAACTTGAAGGGAGGGGGTCCTGTTCACTGATGACAACAGATGCTGTTCAACATGATAACAAACACTTGCGAAGCAGCATTTGGTCGTCGGAATGAATCGTCTGACTTTGGAGCAACGCGTGAATGTTGTGAATGGCAGTGTTGCTCATTGAGTCAAAATGTCAACGGTTTGCGACGTCTCTGTCGAAACGACCAAATCTGTCAACAGAAAACCGCTATAGCCTGAAGTTGTGTTTGGTTTAAATTGATATTATGGCTGCTGAGCCATGCCCAATTCCAGGCAACACAATTCGAACACCCTGTCGTTGAGATGCAGGCTATTGCTCGTTCCACTTTTGCCATTCCCAACGAAAACACTAAAAACACAATTTGTTGTTTTTTCGCGCTGAAAAATATTGAAAACAAAATATCCCGAAGACGCGTTTGTTGTCGACTGTCCCCGACGTCAGCCTCACCTAAAAATAGGTGCGATTATCGTTTCCATTTTCGCCGTACACCCTTTAGATACAGACCACCGACCCACCGAAAAATGTCTTGTGCCAGTGATGATTGTTGTGATTTATGATTGTTTTCGCACACGTAAAATTCGCAACGCATCTCCGCAGTTATTCTCTGTGGAGTGTAACTAACACTTTTTTTTTTGTGCTTTTTGTGTGTACAGCGGCGAGAAAAATAATTGGACCACACATAGTGAACTTTCTTTCAGATTTTCGGGGAAATCTCGAATCCATCGAAATTAGTGTTCCATCATTGATTTAATGCATATTTCCACGCAACAAAATCCGATTTCTTGAAACTGAAATCATCACAAATTGAACCAGTTTTCTCTGAAAGATCGAAAAACGGCAGGTATTTACGGCTCGAATAATTTTCTCTCCGCTGTACACTCTAACGCAATGAGTTTTGCCAAGGCAATTGCAGAAATTATATTTTCCGGCGGCCTTCTCTTTTTGAAAGCATGTTACAGCGAGTGCTCTTCGGATATAAGTATGACTGACCAAACAAACAAAGAATGTTTGACCTGTAAATCCGCTTTCAAAAAGAGAAGGCCGCAGGAAAATATCAATTCCACGACAGCCCTGACAAAACTCATTGCGTTGAAGTGTACATGCCTGATCGGTCCAAAAGGTCTTTTGTGAATGGCGCAGTGGTTAGTGCAGTGGTTAGCGCGTCGGACTCGTAATCTGAAGATTGCGGGTTCGAGCATATAGGTTGGGGGCATTACCGTAGCTTTTGGAAATCCTATACCAATTTGGTGCGTCCAGATCACTTTACAACTCCTAAAAGTTTCTTTTCGTGAGGGTTTTTTCGCAACTGTGAAAATCAAAAGTTTTATGAAATTAAAACGAAATGGGTATCTCGCATCACCTGAACAGGAGAAGGTCGGTACTGCACATACGAAAACCAGTATCATGGCACCTGCGTCAAATTTCGCAATCAACCGCCGCCTGCGACTCCTTTTTCTTGTTGCACTTGGTCTGCGGCAGACCATTTTAAAACTATACGAGTAGCACCAATTAGCTATATTTTTTGTCTTTTTCAAACAATATCTGTTTATCCATCTTCGCTCCAAACACACGGGGAACTCTAATATATTTTTTTTTTGGGCGGCACCTAATAAACGAAATTCTGTGCTGAATGGCACAAAAAGTTTTCTTAATGATTTGTGGCATTCCCCTCCAAAAGTGTGTTCTTTTTGAGAGTGGTCCGAACCCTTTTTACAGGTTGGGATGTCGAAATTTTGTGAAAATCGGAAAAAATGTGCACTTCGACTGCTGTGCTAATCCGAAACTTCGCTGGCCATCGCTCAATTGGCAACGACATGTGATGGCTTTTGAGGCCAAATCTGCTATTGTTGGCAGCAAGTGAAAAACAGGTACACGTATTTTATAGGCGATCGCTGGCGATCCTGGCGATCGCCGAAGCAATCGCCAATAGCGTTCACCGTTCGCAATTTGCGATACCTGCTGAAAAAAAAACACCTCGGAGGGGGTGGCCGACAGACACGGCTCCTCGATATTCCGACTCCAAATGACCAGTCACGATGCTTCATGCGCAAGGGATGATGCATGCGGGATGGCAGAATGCAAAAACATGATGGTCCATATGACGGGAAACTTACGGCGCTTACTAGTTTTGGATGGCGCTTCCCTGTATAACAAAAACATACGCCACATAACGTATAACGAAAACATAAAACATACCGTTCTTTATTTCTCTTTGGGGTAATGCAATTTGTCTGTCCAGTTTCCTCCAGCGTGCAAGAGATTTCCAGAGCCATTTCAATTCACGAAAGATACCTTCGTTTTATTTCAGAATATTTCAGGGCATACCTTGCCGAGACGCAAGTGCAGGCGCTTGCTGCAACAGCTCTCATACAGGTTGAGGGGCCTCGGTTGGTTCCACCGCCAACACGCCAGGAGCAGCTGATGGCTGAATTGGCAGCGGAACTCATTCATCCTGAATTAATTCTGAACGCCCTGGAGGAAGAGGCCCTTTTGGCGGGGGAAGAAGATGAAGATGCACTTTTGGCGGGGGAAGATGAGGAGGAGGCTGAGGAGGAAGAGGATGAATCTGGGTATGACTCGGATGCCACAGCCATAATGGCCCCGGAAGCACTGCAGGAAGCGGTGGATGCTGTTGAGGAGGATGCTGTCGCAGAGGAAGCACCAGGTGCCGCCCTGGTGGATGCAGGTTAGAAAAAAAAACATTGTTCCGTTTTCCTTCGGGTATTGGTGACCTGCTGAAATGCGATGTCAGAATTCGCATGGAGAAGAAGAGTCAGTACTGAGTTTTTAACAGATCTAACAACCACTCTAAACTGGAGTGAGCACATAAACCTTGTTGTTAAAAAGGTCAATTCTGCTCTGGGTGCAGTCCACCGCAGCTTGGCTCATGCACAAAAAAAAAAATCAAGTTTATGACTTAAAATCATCTGTTCCCCCAATTCTTGAATATGCTTGCTGTGGATTGGAACACTCAGGGATTGGAATTCCGGCCCCAAGGATTCACATGTCCTCACAAACTTTACAAATCATGCTTGTACATATTTTCAATACCTTGAACGTGATAATTCATTCCCTCATTTGAATTGATCTTTTTGTTTCATCATATTTTCATCAACAAATCATTTTGTTTTTGTTCATCGCAAGTCGTTTGGACAAGGTACCTATGGGTCAATTCCTTTTGCATTTTTCTTTCTTGATTTCACTGCATGTATCAGTATATCGGTTCCGTACTTTGTTCTCCGCCCTCAAAATGTGGTTTTATGTTGTTCATGTGCTATCTTGTGACATCATGCTGAAACTGATATTTGCATTTGTATAGCAAATCTAAATAAAATGCAAATATACAAATAAAACATAGATGTTGCTGTGGTCCGTGATTCGAACAAGCATGACAATATTTTTTTTTTTACCTATTAACCTATTAACCTATTTTTACCTTTTAACTAGTTTGGCTTGTTTTTAAGACCACGCAATTGATTTGCTGGCTTTTATTTTGTAAATGTCTCGTTTTTAGCAGTGCCGATCGTGCCACTTCACCGTTGTGTGAAAATAAATAAATAAATAAATTACGGTTTTTATTGCAGATCTTGTGTGGAACATTCAACTAACGCCGCCGGCTACACCGCAGCCAACGGGTGAGAACGCAGCGGCGCAGGGCGCTGAGCCGGAGGAAGAGGAGGAGGAGGAGCACCACAGCCAGCGACACCTGTCTCCAGGCCGCAGCAGGAGCCGGTCTCGGTCGCCACTGGGACCAGCACGTTCCCGTTGAGTGTTTCTTTTCACACCAGGTGACTGGTTTTTTTTTTTCAGTTTCACCTTTCATTTATATGTTGTGTTACTATGATGTGTCTCGCTACCCTGTTTTGTAGTCAACAATGGGCACCATCATGATGAACAACTCTGAAATCAGTATTTTCTTCCCGTTTGAACAATTGCAGTTTGAACGATTTTGGTTTTGAAGGTTTTGAAGCAATTGAACGCTTGATTTATTCTACTGAATATTTTATTTTTCTTTCTTTCCTTATCACATACTATCTATTCCCGAAATCACGTCGCTATCCTATATTACATCCTATCTTACAACCTTCATGGTAATACAACATAAAGAGGAATTTGCATTTGACCTGTAGGCAACACCCAGTATCTTCTTTCCGGGGGGTGTTGAACCTCTTGTTAAGCAGCTAAAAGCACTTTATTTGTTTGTTTATTTCACAAAAAAAAAAACAATCAAGTTGAACGTCATACAGGGGAGAGAAGGGTAATACGGGCTGGTTGGGTCAAACGGGCTAGTGTCATTTCTGCGCAAACGGACACTGCGATCTGACGGGCGCCTTGTGAACTTCGTCGGCACGTTGCCGCACAGTTGTAACACAAGTGGTGCCATCCTGTGATCGGTAATTCTTGCTCAAGGGGCAAAATTGTGCATTTGCCACCTGCCGATCTAATTTGGAGATATCTGAATTATATGCTGTGAGAACATGCATGGCCGATTTCGTGAAGTTGCATTGTCACTTCGCCAGGGTCTGGGAGTCTTCTGTTCACTGCAAATCTTGTTCTGCCACAATATTTTATTCAAGTCACTCAAAACTGAGGAAAAATAAGCGATGTTGGGTTGCGGGCTAAACGGGCTACCCGTTGTGGGGCTAAACGGGCTAGTTGCCAAATTGCTTCTTTGGATTTCTCTTGTGTGGTTTTTTCTCATCTGTTGTTTTCCTGAAGACATCTGCACCGTTCAAGAGAGTTGAAAGCCTAACTTGTTTGGAATCAGAGCGAGATGACCAAAAATGTTTTTATACGGGGAAAAATATTCTCTTTCGAAGGAGAAAGTTTCGTGGATTCAGTTTTCCAAGTGGGCCCCAGCGGTAGGCGAGCGCCAACCTTTTCGGGTCGAATAAATTTGTTCAAAACAAATTTTCGACACTTTGTCTTGCTCCTTTTCTGTCTGTTGCCCAATGGATTTGAGCCAGATGCCAGTTCGGGCCAAAATACACATCGTAGCCCGTATTACCCGCCGTTGCGGGGTAAATGGGCTACTTGGCCATTTTGCAAAGAAAAAAATCCACTTTTTCTTTCAGCACGTGAAAGACTATGGACAATGCACTCTGTCAACGTGAAGCAGACATCATTCTGATCCATCCCCACAAATTTTCGTTCGATTTGGTTTTCATTTCACTGAATTATTTGGATTTTCATGTTACGTAGCCCGTTTTACCCTTCCTTCCCCTAGATATAAAGCAATAAACACCAACAAAACACTACATAAAATAAACAAACAACACACCTCAAGAGTGACCAAACAGGCAAATAGGGAATCAATGAGGCCGGACTGCACTCACAATTTTTTATCGATGAATCAGATGAGTAATCCAGAATCAGTTGATGGGAGGCAATGATTGGAGGAAGGATGACTAAGGCAAAAGGGCATTCCATTCCCTGACTGTGCGAAAGAAAAAGTTGTTGAAATGCTTATTGAATTTGACAATTGGTTGTTCAATATGGCATCTATGGTCAGTTCGACGAGGAACAGGCCTCACTCTAAATGAAGAAGATAATTTTGTGCACACTCCACCTTGCAATATAGTTTGTAGAAATTTCAATAGGCGACACCTACGCCTTTCAGACAGCGTACTAAGTTCCAGTGTTTGAGCATTGCCGAAACAGACGAGGTTCTTCTGTAGTCAGCACAAATAAAGCGCAGGGCTGAGCGCTTGGTTTGAATCAGCAATTTGGTTTGAATATTTTTATTTTCATTTAATTTTTCATTTTATTTTGTTCAATTTTCGTTTTTCCTTCAGACACTGCGCGAATGGAATAATCTCCCAAAGGGCATCAAGACGAATCAAAAATTTCTTAAACCGCGGACTTGGCTTTTTTTTTTTTTTTTTTTTTTTTTTTTTTTTTTTTTGAAAATGTCGTTAATCAATTAACTGCATTCACGATGATATGTTTTATTGTTTGTTTTTCATTGTTGTGATAATAATTGTTTTAGTTATTGTTATGTGCTCTTGGTAAAATCTTTGGCAAATAAAATCGAATTGAATAATTGAATTGTATAGAAATTGAACGCATTCGTTTTTTTACCGTGCTTGCCATCAGTGTTTCCTGTTTGCCTAAGTTGCCCGTTACAGGCCATTTGCGTTCGCAAATCAGAAATCGCAGCCAAACTGCGGACGGAACAAGCGTTCCCAGGACATTATTTGGCGAGATATTTAATGCCATGGGAGAACTGTGAAATTTCTCGCAAATATGCCGAAACTCCCCAGCTAAAATTCGAATTTGTGAGAACATAGGCGAGCGAATTTGTGAGATCAGCAAGAATTCATTATACCAGACTCCTCAGATTTCTGTACAAATTTGCAGAAATCGATTCGCCAACAATGGCTCGGCAGCGCAAAAGAGATTTCATGACTGAAACAAAGTGATATTTTGGGAGAGTCTCTGCGTAACATTGATATCTGGAAGCAGGAGTTGGTTTTTCCAACTGCTTCGTTTCATCTGAAAGCCAAGGTTTATCTGCAATTTCCATACACGTTTGTCATTAAACCTGGAATGCACACTGGCAGTGTGTGACTGTCTCGCTGATCATCAGAGGCGACAAAATAAACTGCGTTTTTGTGACCAATCGAAGCCGGTGAAAATGTGTTGGCTCACGGCTCTCACGCCAAAGCGAAATTCATCTTTATCACTGATATACCTGCGCTTGTCCCAAAAGCAATTTTGATCAACCGTTACGAGTTGCCGTCGGGGGTGTGCCACGATTTGACCTAACTGTCAAGCATTCAACGTTCTCACTGTCGGGGGGTCTGTAGAATGAATTGCTCCGACCTCTCGATTGCAGATACCTGGTGCAAACCACAGCGAGCAATTGGGAATCGGCGGACAAACAGTCGGTGAGCCAGTTGTCACAACACTTTTAAAATTTAATCCTCCGTCGAGAACCTTTTCGTGAATCACCACAAATTTGCGAGCAATGTCTTGATTCGTGTGAAAGAACGAGGTTTTCAGACCATGACTTGAGCGACCGTGACAAAATTTTGTTTGGTTTAGAGGAAAAAATTCTCAAAAATTCTTTCGTTTACACCCCGCAATTGGAATTTATCAATTTGAAATGGGGTGAAACTCGGTGAAAAAAGTGCTGCCATTCGAAGAACCCTTTGAGATCTGAATTCAACACAAGAGTTTTTATAGTTAAATCGGCTGACTCCCATACTTGACCCAACGACGCATCTCGGTTCCGTATGGACCCCACTCGAAACGATTCAAAAAGTAAAAAAGTTTTACTTTACTTACCATTAGTCATATCAACTTGACAGATTTCAAACACTTGCTAAAATTGGATGTGTGGATCGGCTGTGTAGACGAATTGAAACGAACTTTTTCACTTCAAAGTCCGGAAACACACTGAACCGAGTTCCGGCTGGCCAGTTTGGGACCTAGCCAGAACGACATGTCCGCCCGAAAACGCCAGTTTAATCCGTCTCCCTGGCGCCAGTCCAGTCTGGTTTCAAGATTTGACAACATTCGCTCGAGGATTTTGTCCGTTTTCAACGGTTCGCTTCACTGAGAGTGAAGCTAGAGATGTCAAAGTCGACCTGTGCTCTCGCATTTTCTCCACGAAATCAAAGAAACCTGTGCTAATTGCAGCTTTCCAAGCCTTTCACTTGGGTTCCTTTTTTTTCACCAAAGTTTCAATGAACTCCGAGGCCTTGACAGT